>JAEIIL010002857.1:0-28398 GCA_018905715.1 Drosophila lini | reverse complement strand
CTCTGTAGAGATTTCTCTCTCTCTCACTCTCTCTAGAGATCTCTTTCTCTCTCTAGATCTCGGTCTCTCACTCTCTCTCTCTCTCTCTTTATCCCTGCATCTCTTTGCATCTCATTATCTATCCCTTTGTCAATCCCTCTTTATTTTCTATTTCTCTATCTCTTCGGAGAGGTAATTTGATATCTCTCTTTCTCTAGAGAAACTTTCTCTAGATCTCCATATAAATATTTTCTGGAAAATTCAGTGTGCTTATTCCAACTGAATGCTATTATTATGCTCATCACTGTCAGTGTGTGTTAGGCATTCAAATGTTGGAATTCAATTCTAAGCCAAGCACTCGAGAGGGGGGCAATAGAAATTGGTGCTTCCTGCCAAGGCTCTGGAAAGTAGGCAATGCTAATTGCAAGTCGCGCAATCGACACATGTGTGCGGCGGAGCGTGTGCCTGTGTGCGTTCGCTGTATGCTCAATATCAAATTCATGTAAATTTAATTACGCATGCCTGCGCCGTGTTTAGATATGTATTTGTGGGCGGGCAAGTGTTTGCGTTGCCAGTAGCCGATGTTTACGCATATTTGATTTCACTCCCAGACACATGGCGCAGTGTTTCGGGCCAGGCTTCGAGCCATGTTCGTACCGCCTAATTAAATTGTGTACTTCCCCACTGCCACCCCACCAGCAAAGTGCTTAGCCGATGAAGGATTATGCAAAAGAGCTAGAGATGGGGTTGTGGCCGGAAGTGAACATGTAGTAGGATCAAAGTTGCATGTTCATTTCCAAAAGGGAAAGGAGTTGAAGTTCAAAAAATTAAGAAACTTTATTTTAAAAATCAAAGTAATTTGCTATTAATTAAATAGCCACTAAATATCACATCCTTAAAAATCCACAACAAGCTTTTCATTTAATATCGATGTCATATCGATATATCCATATATTTTCCCACCCATAAGCTCGCAATTTTTTTCTGCCAAGATCTCCTTTTCGCTCTGCATTAACTTTTAATGCATCGCAAATTGCTTGCAATTAACGGCACACGGCAATTTTTGCTCTTGTATGCATTTTGCATTTTGTTCGGAAATCGTAAAAGCAATTTGCAAAGTTTTCCCTCGCCAGGAAAAGGATTTTTCCGAAAAACGAAAGCCAAACGTAAAGTTTATGCAAAGTTTCCGACAAAGTGTTGCCAGCTAAACAAACTACGACAGGCGGGCCAAGCTGAGATCTGCCACGCCCCCTTCTTCCAGTTCTTCAAGTTCTGCAGGACTCCAGTTCAGTTTTCCCTTTTTTCGGGACTCTTCTTTTGTTTATTGTCAGCAGCGAGGAAGTTGGAAATTCACTGCCGCAGAAAGTTGGCAACTGGGAAAAAGAAATGGAATTCGGGAGTATGGATTCGCTGTATGTGGTACTTCAATACTATTCTCATGCAACTAGGTACTCGCATGTGTGGGATCACGGGGGAAGCCCCTTTAAAGTGCTGGCATAAATATCAGCAGACATTTTAATTTCGCCCCGCTCCGACTGCAGTCCCCTTATACATTTAATTCGAGTCCTCTGTTTCAGCTCCTCCGAAGCCGCGAAACTTTACGCATAAACAAAAGACGGCTGACTCGAGTCCTTTTGGCCCTTTGGTTCCTCGTTCCTCGCCCCTTCAGCTCCGTGGCTTTTCGTTTTAGCTTTTCTGGCGCTGGCAGGCGGCAACCCTTCAGTTGCTTTTAGCTTTAGCTTCAAAATGAAGCGATGAAAGCCAAAACTCGTTATCGTTTAATTCAGACGAAGGGCGAGGAGGAGCAGGATTTCCGGGATCTGGATCCTGGAACCGAATCCCTTCGAGTCCAACTATTGGCAGCTGCCTGGGCATGGCTTATGCCGCGCACCTTCTTGAATTTCTTTTTTTACAATTCACTTTGAACAAAAGCAAACGGTGAAATTATTTATGTCTAATTAAATAAATTCCAACTTTAACATACGGTTTGCTACCCTATATTTACTTATGTTTATATAATAATAATAATAAATAAAAAAAAAAAATAACAAAAATAAATGCCCAAACTACCTTTATAAAATATTTAACTTACGACTTTTAAAATGATTATCAAGATCAAGTACCCTAAAATTAGAGAAATGAAATACCATCAGTTTATTCATCATTTTTTTTTCCAAGTGTAGGTGATGTTCCTTCTTGTTGTCTTAGTAATGCGACTGACAGCGGCGATGGATGATGGGTTGATGGGATGTGGGACTTGGAATGTGGGGGCGGTGAAACGGATAGCAACTGCTTTTTGACGTCTGACAGGCTGCTCTCCAATCTTGAGCTTGAGACATCATCCCCAATCCCCAATCCTCATCGTCATCCCTGCATCCAACCTATTCCCATTTGCTGCCAGCCTTTTCTCGTTTTTCGTTTTTCGACTCTCCATCCTCGATGCGCTTTTGTGTTGCAAGTTTCGAGCGAGTATTTGCATAATGCAGCTTGATTGATGTTTGCTTTGGATCGGGGTAAGGGCCATCTCCAATTGGTAATGAAAAGCGGGCTGAGACTGACGCCGAAGCTGGCCAAGACTGGGGGTAAACCAAAGCCAGAGCCCGGCCAGATGACGACAATGACAACAATTCGCAAACTTGTAAACACATCACCAGGCGCCTTCATATTTGCTCGGAATACTTGGGAATGCCGAACAAAAACATCGACATCCTCATCCCAGCGCTCATCCGCCACCCCAATCCTCATTCTCATCCATATTCTCCATCCGGAATCCTCCATCGACATCAAATGGCAGCCGTAAGTAGCACAAGCCAACACCGCAGCAACATTTGTTGCCTTTGCCGCTACCGCTACCGCTATTGCTGCTGCTGCTGCTGCTTCTGCTGCTGAGATGAGTGCAAATAGTTTTGGGCTCCTTCGTGCCTTCGTCACTTCCTCGGAGGACCTGGTTTATTGTGGATTCCCATCCAGGCATCCCATGCCATCCCGCCATGCTGCTTCCCCAACAAGCAGCTGGCATCCAGCCAGAGCAGTCGGAAAATCCAGAGGCAGCAGTTGGTTGCCCCTTTGTTTACCAACATTCGCAAACAACATTTTTCTTTTGTACTCCATTCGCACTTGCTTCCCAAAATAAACCGAGCAGAGTTGTGGGAATCCAATAGATTGCATAACAAAAAATAAATTATGGACCGGAAAGGAACACCTTTACACCTTGCAATAAAGGAGACTCGAGTCAATTTTTCAAAATTAAATCGGGAAATAAAGTTTATGGTAATGGAAAAATGGGAAAGCAATGTATTCAATAAAACAGCTTTAATTTGGATGGGAGTAAAATTTAAAAGTACACAAATCAATACTTAATGCTTTGGCACGAAATCGTAATTTTCTGAGAAAATGTCAAAGCTATTCAGCTCGATATTCTGGATGCCGTTCCATCCTGCTGGCCTCCACTTTTGCTAAAAGGAACCGTGGCAGCCTCATTGAGTCCTAGGAGTCAAAGGACCTGTCCACGCCCTACGGCATTTGGCGTTTCCCTCCGGTGGCAGCTTATTAAATGCACCCGAGCGAGACATCAAAAGCTCCTCCAACCGCAGCCAAAATGAGTGCTGCTCTGGGAGACGCACCCTGGGCGCCCCCGCTGATGTTTATTAAATAGTTGCACGACGTCGTGTGTCGGCCATGCCCATTTTCACGGGGAAACTGGGACTGGAGTGGGACCAGGAGTGGGTGGTGGTTACTTCATGGCTTAGTGCATTCCTGCAATTCATGCAATATTTCAATTTTGCATTCGCCAGTTCTAAGCGACGACGACAGCAAGTGTTCTCGTCCGCCCGGCCCGGCATACTTCATCAGCCCCAGCGGGGAGATGGAAATGGAGCTAGAGCTGAACATGGAAATGTAAATGGAGCGGGATGTGGATGTGGAGTTGCTGGGAGTCTGGCTGCCATGGCAACCTTTGAACCGAAATTAAAACCAAACAAATGTCATGCCAGCAACGCAGCAAATGTCTCGCCTCTCGACAGTTTTTCCCCGCTGTTACGCTTTTCCTCCGGGAATCCCCCTAGCACATCGCCCATCCGCCCTGTTGACTTAATGCAGAAATTGCAAATTTCGCGTTACAGAAATTTGCATTGGCCGCGTAGGCAGCCAATACGAAGTCAGTTAACTTATTTCTACCAGGCCAGGGGGAGTGGCAGTGTTCGAATTAAATTGTTAAGCTGACATTGGCCTCTGCAGGAAATGGCTGTTGTTATTGCCAGTGTTGTCATTGGCATAAATTACGACCAGCTGTGGATAGGTCTCTGAAATGGAAAAGGGAGAGAAAATCTCCTGTCTGGCTGGTAGAAAGTATTACAGGACTGTCAGTCCTTAAGGACCATAATAATTCAGAAGCTGGATAAATCACATACATAGTCAAGGAGGCTCCAATACCTTTCGAAACAATGGTAAAAGTATTTAATATATTTATATTTTTACAGGACATTAGAAGATTAGAGGAATATTAGGACATATATTGGGATACAAATCCAATACTTATGATAACAATTACGTAGATTATTTTACTTTTTTTTAATATTCCAAAATTTCTTGATGAGATATTGTTTTTGATAGCAAATAAATTTCCAATAAATATACTCATTAATTTGTATGCACAATTAAAACCTGTCTGTACCAGCTAGTAATCCAGCCGTAAATCTCTTCAATTGTGTTAATTTACAGGAAATTTATCATTCGATGCCCCGCTATAAACACGATCCCCCTCGCCTTGTCTTGTGCATAATTTGGTATGTCTGCCGGGGCTCCTCTTGTGTTTTCCGCATTTTCTTCGTCGGCTGCCAGGGCAACAGGAAACACATTAACGAAACTCACTTTCGCATAATGAAATTTTTGAACAAGGAGTGAGGGAGGCGTTGGAAATTTATGATGTCTTGCCACGTGAAACACGCCGCAAAGGCCAAAAATCATTTTTCATTCCCGAGGAGCAAACATTGAAATTGTTTGCTTGGCGGCTGTTAATTATGGCGAAGGCTATTAACTAGGCACGGCTCAAGGACCCGGGACCTTGGCTAATAGCCGTGTGAGGAGTGCTGCTAACATGCGTCCCCGAAAGGGACTCTGAGAGGGCAATTGCATGTGACACTTTTGGCGCAACAATTCCTGCCACAAATGGCTGCAGTTTCGAGGCAACATTTCTAGGCCGTTTACATGGTGGCCATGGGATCCCGTCCTCTCATCGCTCCCATTCCATTTCCCATCTGGCGCCATTTACAAGTCACATTAATCAATTTCCCCGGCGCCTGTCAGCAGCAGCAGCAGCAGCCTAGGAAAATCCTCATTCGCATCCACATCCTCGAAGAAGATCCTGCCGGGCCAAGCGAAACCGAAAGCTGAAAGCTGCCTCATGGGCAAGGTTTCGGTTTCCATTGTGTGTTCTCTTGGTTTTAAGCACTGAGAAAAAAATAAAGCATTTTTCTCAAATCTAATTAGAAAGCTCATAGAAGATCATCTCAGGTATAAGTCTCTGTTTTCTAGCATAGTTTTTTTAGCCCGCCCAACCCGAATATTCCCCAAGAAAACTTAGGCCATATACAATTTTAAAACATTTAAATACAATATTTTATTTCATTAATTCTTGCAGTGCTTTGTGTGTAAATTATAGCAACTCCTGGAGCCTGAAACTGGGATCTGGTGTGGTGTGGTGCATTTTTGGTCTAGCGCCAGTTAAAACTTAATTAAAACCATAACAAAACAAATGCTGGAAAGCTCAAAAAGAAAAGGGAAAATCAAAATAGAGGCTGCAAGGAGGAAAACATTTTACTCGGAAGCCCCGGAATAAAGTTTATGGCCAGAACACTTGGCGTTGGTCCGACTAAATCTTTGCGCGCTGAACTGGCTACTCCTCCTTGTTGTTGCCCATTTTTTTGTAGTTTGTTTTGCATTTGTTGTCTCCTTAATGCAAAAATGCCAAAACAGAGGGACAGAAGGGAGAGTGGAAGACGGAAAATATGAGGGAAAACATGGCAAACATTTTCATTTACACACATGGATGCAATTAAGGCTAGAATGGGTTTGGTATTATTCGACCGCCATTGGGTTCCCCTTCCGCCCCTTTGGAATTTTCCCCTCACTCAACGTGTCGTTAGTTCTTTTGTGAAATTTAATTAACACGCACACAACGGCAACAAAAAACGCTCACACACACACAAGCGAGGGAGATAGCAAACAACAAGTGACAGCAAAAAATGGCAGCGGCAACAAAAACTAATAAAAACTCATTTCAAACAGTTTTTGATGAGCCAAGGAGGGGATAGGAGTGCACCGGGACTGGACAGGACACTCCCGTCTCCTTGCTCCCTTGCTCCACTGCTAATTCAGATCCTCGCCTGTTGCCATTGTCCCGTTTTCATGATGGCGGAAATGGAAGAAAATGGCGAGCCAAGCAGCTTCCGCTTTTGTCTTTCCCCCTCTTCCTCGAGCGACCGCCATAATGAATGTCAACTTCGCCTCCAGCTATACATTCTTATTCCTTAACCAGAGAAGGGAGCCAGCCAGCGAGCAGAAACAAAGTTGTCCCTCGTCTTAAACTTAAACTTGGGCATAAATCAGTTGCGATTTAATGACCAACTTTTACTACCAATTAGGACGGCCCAAACATAAACCATTTAGTCATTTATACGACAGACCTTCAGGTACATAGTCTGATTCAATCAACTAGGGCATTAAATTAAAATACGAAAATATGAAAATTGCCTTAAATGGCAAAACTTTCGGTTATGGCCCGGGCATTAAGCCCATAAAAGCCGGCTTACAACTGCAGGGAATATGTTCCACCGGAACAATTGTCGCTGCGAAAATGTTTCTCTACGCCAAAGGTCGTAAAAAGCCAAAGACTTTTCCAGCCCGCAGTGAAAGTTGCTTCCAGAAAGAACACGTTTTAAATACTGAAACACTGAAGGACTTTAAATTACTCCGCACACAAGTAGGATACATTTAAATATCATAAAATATTAACCGATATATAAACAGGGTAAATGAACGACAAATAAAAGCAAACTTGTACAGGGAGCGACAGATTTTTAAAGGTGACACAACTGCTGTTTTAATTAAGCAAATATTTGTTTTATGCAAAATGGCGATTGATTTACGCTCATTTTAAAATGCAATGCAAACCGATTTAATTGTTGGCTCTATCTCTTAGCGATGCATTTTTTCAACGATTACACGACTTAATAAAAAATAATTATTAATTACAAAATGTAACAATACATAAAGAGTACAGAGCATTCAGTATTCAGAGAAGCCTTTTGCAAAATGCAGCGAATAAATCCATACTTTTACACATTTTAATAAAGTTTTGCAGGCAACCTTTTGAATATCATATAATTAAAAGCCCTAAAAGCCTTGATTTTCAGTAGTTTGCATGACAACGAGATTTGGAGTATTTCAAAGCTTAAATTGTAATTTATTTATATAAAATATTTATATTAAATCTATATAAAACCTTGACCTGCTGGCCACAAACCACAGCCACCTGTGAATGTCCATAATTGATGGCTGGAAAATTTTATAGGAGACCCGCTGAAAAAAACCCCAAACAAATCCCTTCAAATCCCAGGCCAAGATACAGGGCGTGCCCAAATGAAGTGTGAAATTTAAGCATTTAAGTCCGTTGGTTAGGATTGAATTGGGATGGTTTCGGGATGGAACTGGGAGTGGTCAACACGCGATGGCTTCGTCCACATATCCCTCACTCAATACAAACTGCAGCTGTTAAAAATTAAATCGCTTTCCATTATTTATGCGCTGTGATTTTCAGCAAGCTGAAGTCAGGAGGGAAACAGGACTCACTGGTTTGCTGGTCAAAGTTGCCATGACCATGGCACATCCGCAGGACGAGCACACACACACACAAAGGCTCGGGGAGCGGGTAGCTGGCGGACTTTGGAGTCATGTCTGTTCGCAGAGCCAAATATTTGCTGCTCTGAACGGTTTCCATTGGACTTTTATGAACATTTTGACGATTTCGATTTTCAAAAGTCAATATTTACACATCGACTCCCCGATTCGCCTTCCCGCTCTACTTTTCTGTAGTTTATTGGATGTGCAGTTAACCAAAATAAATCGTATATCGGATTTTGCATTGAACCCCGATCCGTATCCCCGCATCCGGGTACCCCTGGCTGAAATCCTGCCGAGTGGACGTAAACCGCTTAGAGAAAATTACTCATACGCCGCGTATACCGCTGCAAATTGCGATTTGCCAATATATGTACATTTTGCCCCGATTATTTTTGCACTCGACCCCACAATGCACCCTTATTGGCAGCCGCCCCTCGCTAAGCAGTTGACCCACTTCCAAGTTGACTTTCCACCTCCCCCGCATTCCTGTTTCCTGAGCGGCACTGCATCATCTTTAGCATAATAATAAGCCGCTCCCTGGCCCAGTTTCTGGCTCTTCCTTGCCGCCTCCAGCTTGTCATTTTCAATTTTGCTAATCGACACACTCGCCCCACATTGTTGCAGTGGTTTTGGCCACTGTTTTCCCGTTACCGGACCGGGCTCCTGCTCCTGCTCCTGCAATTGTTCCAAATAGTCACGTGGCCTGGCACTCTCTCTGAGCGCCAGCCAAAATCCGCACTGACCCACATACAAAAAGCCAGAATTGCAGCCAAAAATAATGGGGAGGACAGGCGGAAAGCCAGATGTTTGCGGCCACGGGAAATCGAGAATAAGTTATACTCTAAGGGGATTAGGAAAGGATAGCTTTACCAGAGGATGTCCTGGCCTTAAGTATTAAGTACTATATGGGGAAAGCAGAATAATATTAAATATTTAGGAAACTAAATATAGGTATTCTTGAAAGGTCAAAAAATATCTAAGTTATTTATTCGTAAACATAGTCTGAAAACATTTTATGTTTGACTATTTAAAAAGGATATAACTTCTTTTAATTTTGTTTTCGAACTTCCTTATAAAATCCAGCTACCCATTTGGCCAACCTAAGGGCATTGAAATGCCAACTGGGGAGCGCTTACATAAAATGCCACAACGCGGCCGCCGCAAGAATTAATTGAAAAGTGAAAGCCGAACCGAGAGCCCAATTCAGATGGGGATGAGTTGTGTTGAGGCAAGCCGCCAAATTGAAAAGTGCTTTTCACTGGCGGCAGCTACAGTTTCACTTCTGCATTTCCCTCATCTCTGCCCCGATCCTTTCTCCTTCAGCGATTATAAAGAACTGCTGGGAAATGAACAGCCAGACAAAGCGAGGAGCAACTGCCGGAGCAACTGCCGAGCTGGAGCATCTGCATAATTCATTCGCCAGCTGGTTGAGATGCAGCGGGAGCTGAATGTATGGAAAATGTAATTATATTTTCGAGAAATTCCCCGTCCAATGTGCTGCAGCTGTCCGCATTCAATTAGGAACCACTTGCTGCTCAAATGTAGCGCAAGGCCGAGTCCCGGGCTTTAGCCAGCTCTTCTCCCTCCTAATTCGACAAGCCAATTTGTAGCCAATTGCGAGTGCAACATCAGCGGCATCACGGCAAAAAGCTGGTGAAAAATCAAGTTTTCAACAACTCGACAACTATGTAAGTGACTAGCCAGTAGCAGCAACAACGTCGCTCGCTGGCAACCTGCAACAACAGCGGGAATTGCTCCACATTGCAATTGAATTATTCGTCGGGGGCGACTGAAATTGCAGTGGAAAATGCGCTTAAAGAACTTACTGTGTACAGAGAGAGAAAAAATGTTTAAAAATTAACTGGAATATACTATATACATATATGTTTGTAGTTTATAGTAAATAATTAATGAAGAAGTTTGTTTTTACTTAGAGAAAGATCTCAAGATGATTTGGAAAAAGTTTTTTTAACTCCTAAACTTTCTAGATTTACATTATTTATTATTAACCTAAAAACAATCATTTATATTATATTAAAAATGAGTACTACTTTTTCCGGTGTAGGTGGAAATCCAGCTGCAACAGCAAACAACACTTCAAAAGCTTTTGTTAGGCTCCATGCGTGCGAGTGGGAGTTGGGTTTCAAGGGGCCGTTGTGTGTGTGAGGGTCGTGCATATTTCAAAACTAACAATTGTTATTGTTGTTGTTGCAGGATGTACTCCTGCAACTATCGCTTTTGTTGGCCCTCTGCTAGAGGCTAAAACTTTTTGCGCTGCGATGGTCCACTGAAATTGATTACCGATAACGCCGAAAAGGATAATGGACTTTTGTTGCTGCAGCTGCCGACAAAAAAAGGAAAAAGAAATGGAGGCGAGCCAACGAAAAAAAGGACTGGTCGAAGCGAAAACTGAAACCCAACTAGTAAATGTGTGAAAAGCAAAAAGGAGAGCCCAGGAAAACCCAGGCACAGGCGAACCGGGAAAAGGGCAAACGGATTGGGGATTGGTTCTGGCCGTAGACAGCCAGGACATCCAGCTAACGATGGGCATATGCCGGCAAGTGGCAAGAAAAGGCGATTATGGTTAGAATGGCCAGAGAGAAAGGGCGAAGGGGGTGGAATTTTGGGCGGGGAAGGGTGCCAAAGGGAAGCCACAGCACACACGCTTGTTAATCTCCACAGATATTGGAGTGGAAGATGAAACGCCGGCCAAAGTTTGCCCATATCTTCACCCCTTTGGCCGCTCCTGACCAAACACAATTCACTCGAAAAACATTTGCGGAACAAAGCGAATAATTTGCTCGGGTTATTTGTGCATAAATTAAACGTAGACCTGTGTGTGCGCCCAGCATTCCACACATAGCTCATAATTATCCTGGGGCCAGGAGAGGCGCTGCTGCGTCCACATTTGCTTTTGGTCACTGACCAAAGTGAACAAGATTTTCCCGTGCATTATCTGCAAACCAAATGGGGAACAAAAAACCGCTAAGAACAAAGAAAAGCTCCGGAAATTATCGAGGGGAAGGGGAATGGCGAAGGGATCGGACTAAAGCGGACTTTTGGCAATTTATAACATTTTGCTCATTTACTCATTGCTCATTTTGCAGCACACACACACATTCTATGGCTGCAACGGTGTATGTGCCTGTGTGCGGTAACTTCCGGTGCCATGAAAATGGCGCCAGCTAGCGCAAAAAATGTAATAAAACATGTTTAAAAAACGAGCAAACACAAGTGAAGTGGCATTAAGCAGCAGGACAAGCCCCGACGACAGGAGACGCAGAGAACTGGGCGGTGCTAAATGCAAAGTGAGCACACTTGAAGAAAAATGTACTATAGTTTAAAATATATTGAAACATTTAAGTAAAGGGCAGGTAATATTTAAAAAGTAAATAAGAAAGTGAAGTATTTTAATAAAGGCAAAATTTTAAATGGGTTGGCAATACAAATTTAAATGTATTTATAATAGCTAATATATTAGCAAATATTCTTTTATCCTCATATTTCATAAATTAGAGCAATATTTTGAAAGGTAACTTTCAAGCTTAAAAATATATTTATTATAAAAAATTAAGATTAAGATTAAGATCTAAATAAAGGAACGGTCGCCTAAAACAACAACTAAAATTAAGAATTGTTAAAGTTGTTATAAAAGAATTTTTGCCAGGAAGCGAATTATGGAACATTTAAGTACCTCACCTCAACTCTTTTCATAAAAAAATATTAAAAATAATAAACACTTTAAGAGCTACTGTAAAGATATAAGAACCCTTTCAAATACAACTTTCATATATAATTAAGAAATAAATTAAGTAAATTAATTACTTATTTGTAATAATAAATTAAATGTTAGCCAATAAGGTTGCATCAATCGTAATCACTAACATACTAAAATATGTTTGTTATGATCTAATATTATTTTTAAAGTAATCTAAATTAATCGGAGTGTATTTCAGAGCAGGACGAAGTGCGGGGTTTGCCGAGGACTACAAAAACACAGCGTGTTTAACGAGCCATTTGCCGCTTTGGCGCTGAACTTGCTAATTGAATTAGAGCCGCTCGCTCGCCCGCTCAGTGGCTCCTTCCTCCCAGGTTCACTGCCAGCGAATGTGGATGTGGATGTAGATGTGGACGCGGATGCGGATGAGAATGTCGATGTGGATGGAAGAGGAACCAGAGCCAGAGCCGGAGCAGGATGCGCCGGCGGCAGGATGTGAGTCCTAACAACAACAAAGACGGGCGGCATGGCATGGGTGGCAAATCGGGAGCAAAGCGTATTTGGTTGCTAAACGCTTTGGCATGCCGCATGCCTCAGGGGCTCACCGAAGGACCCTCCCTGCGCCGTCTACCACATAGTCCGCTCGACAGCATCCACCACGCCCGCAGGATTCAATTAAGTGTAAGTGCGCCAGGCACACATCCCCGCCATAAAAGGACCAGCTCGAGCAGGACGAAGAAGGCAGAAGGCCGGCAACAGTTTCCCTCTAATGAGCAGCGAACGCTCGACACCCGCCAGAAACACAAAAAGGAAAACTTGCAAACTGCCGGATGCGCATAGATGGCCATAGTTATCGGGTATCGGTTATGATTAGCCCGGCAACTCGATGCCGATGTCGTAAAAGCTCCAAGGCAGCCAGTATCTCCCCTCGATTGGCACTCAATCGAGGACGATATGGCCGCAGGCTGAGTGACAGGCAGGCGGGACTTCCGCGATGGCACACTCAGATTCCCAGGACTATTCGGGGCCAACGATGATGGAAATGTTGCCTGAGAACATAGTCAGCATCTGCTGTACCTTAAGAATTAATCTAGTTATAATTCCTATTAAAGCAACTTTACTTTTATACGGAGATTCATCTCTTTTTCCAAATCAAATTCTTTTTTAAGTTCAACTCTTAACTCTTTATTTTTAGAAAGCCAAATAACAATTTATTCAGAGTCCAAATAAAGCCTTTAAGCCCCTGATCACATGCCACCAACTTCTTAAGATGGCATTCAATTTGCCCCAACTCCTGCAAAGGACATTAAGAAACCAAGCCAATATCCCAGGCCAAATGACACACATCCCAGAGCGAGCGGCAACAATCTTCCCACGCAAGGACAAACAAGGACGAGCCGCCCACTGATTTCGCATAATAACTTTGTCTCGTCGCCCATCGTTCATTGATAAAAATCGCAGCCGAGCCTTCAGCTTTGAGACTTCGCAACCCTCGCATCCTTAACTTAAACTCTCGTCCCGGAGGCACAGGGACACGCCCCTAATAGGGAAAGTGCCTAACTTGTTGTTATTTATGGCGCACATCCAACTCTGTATGGTGGTGTAATCGATCGAGCGCAGCGAAACTGCGTCAGAAAAAAAGTTGGTCATGTAATGAAATTATTCCCGCACAAGAAAAACTTTTAATTAGTTGTAGCAAATGATTATTTGAGGAGCTGCCGCTGCCACTGCCACTGCAGTAATTGCCACTGCCAATTGCAATTGCGTGATGCTGCGCGTGGCCAAAAAAAAAAGGAAAATAAAAGTTGGCCCTGTTTCGATTTCGTTGGGAAATTTATCAAACGCATTTTCGCCCGAAGGCCAAAACGCCGAAAGCCGAAAGTGGAAAATTGAAAATTGTTCGCAGGCCAAGGACGGGGCTATTTCATTATTAAATTCCGAAGGTCCTTGAAGGGACAAAGGACGCGGAAAGGGGAGTGGGATGGTTGACATTTGGCTTTGGCTCGTTGACTTTTTGTGTATGGCCAAAAGAACAAAATAAATGAAAGGCGAAGGCAACAAGGAAAAATGACTGGAAACCAATCAGCGTGAAAATTGCTACCACAACACACACACTCACAGGCACACTATGTTGCTGACAAAAACGTGTTCGAGTTATTCTTTGGGGCATTTGTGGTCTTTAAATTGAGTTGTGCAAAGTCATTTGCTCGACACGTGGCCAACTAATAATTGGAGGTTGTCCAGAAATGTCGGTTAGCAGTGGAAGTGTAAAAATAAAGCTTTTAGATATTCAGCCTTAAAATACAATATAATCAGGACTCCATGCCGTAAGTAAGTTGTGTCTTACAAAGTAATTTTCACAAGGCAGCTAAAACAGGCTTTGCAAAATTTTAATACCAGCGAATACCATTGCCATTAATAGCTTGGCTATTAAATTAACCAGTTTACACCCTTGAAAGAAACTCAACAGCCTCTAAAGTTTATTTCAAAGGTTTAACAAAGGTCAAGTAAACTGAAAATATGTATCAGCACTTTCAGCGACATTTCAAGCTCCGTATAAATTACATTACAAATATAGAACATTTTTGCATTAGACCTGCAAAGTAACTAAATTAAAATTGACTTTTATAAACTAATCTGCCCGACACGTGGCCAGCTGTCTTAGTAGCCATAGAAAATTCACAGTTAACGCCAAAAATAGATATCCACAATCAATCACGCGATTGACGGCTTCTCACCTTGCCAGGCCCACGTGGCGTATGCGTAACGTTATTTATAGAAGGCAGGACGAAAATACGAAAATGCCTGAACAGTCGAGCCGAGCAATGTAAACAAAGGCCGCGAGCAGAGAGAGAGAGAGAGAGTGAAAAACAGGACGCAACAGTGTGATGCGAACTGTGACGTAAAAGCGGGCGAGGCGGCGGGGAGTGTGTTTATTTTTTGGAACTGCGCCTGCGCCGCCAACTGCTAAACTGTTACCAGTATTTAACAGGCAGTTTTAGCAGCATTTTGCTGCTGCCACTGCTGCTGCTGCTGCTGCTTTTGGCCATGGCAACGCTTTGGGCCGAAGCTCAGTTCAGTTTTGGCAGCGAGCGCAGTTCGACGTTGAAAATTGCGGGGCGCCAATGATGCCACGCAAAGAAGCCACGCGACCGAGAAGAGCCAGAGAAAGTGTTCAGCAAAAATAAAAATAAATATATCACAAAAAATTCCCGCGAAAAGTTAACACAGAAAATAGTTTTAAAAAAAGTTTACTAAGCTCAATTCAGCTTTGAATCAGTGCGAATACAAGTGAGTCCCAGAGTCGGGTGTTGAGTGTGTGGCCAGCATTCATTTGCGATGCTTGAAAATCAATGAAAGTGAAAGTGAAAACAGCACGCACACACAGACACAGGCACGCACACAGCTGCTGCTGCAAAACACATACACAGGGGAGTGAGCCAGAGACAGAGAGAGAGAGAGAAAGAGGCGAGCCGAGCGAGTTTTATTTTTGACGTCATTAATTCGTAAGTGTGTGCGCTCGCTGAGGTGTCAAATTTGGCAAATTAGCCTGACAAATTGCCAGCAATTAAAGCCAGAGTTTCGGGCCAACACTTGCACACTCAAACGCACACACAGACACGGCAGGCATGGCAAACACAAAAAGTGTTGCATAACCTGCAGGCGCCTCACAAACACCAATGCATCCGCTTGTCCTTGAACGTTTGCATAAGCTGCGCTAGCTGCTTGTGGTTATGTCGTTGTCAGTCAGCCAGGACATGCACCCATTCCATTCACCTCCCTCCTCCATTATCCCCTGGCATTGGCACATATTTTCGCGAACCGAGTGTGAGTGAGTGTTTGAGTGTGCGAGTGTTTATCTTCCGCCCGCAAGCATAAACAAAAATTCATGGCACGCCATAGCAGCTTTGTGGAAAAAATGGAACCCCTATGAGAGCCACCCAGTGGCTGAGTGATGACTGGGGAGCGCGGTGCGGTTCGGCGAGCAAACACACATTTCTAGGTCGGGTCGCATTTTTAGGGTTAAAGGTTGCCAGGGCAGGTTGGATGCCATTTATTACAAGACCGTACACGGCGCGAAAACGATAACAGCACCAGTTTGACAAAGTGATTTGGGTTTATTAATTGTACTTTATTCAGAGGTCTTACCAGTAGGATTTGAATGCTTAACTCTCAGAGAACTTGTTGAAAATAATGGTAAATGAATGTTTTAAGGATTGGTATTTTCCTATCGCTTATATTCATTTTGTAAGCTTAACTCGATAACTTGTTTCAAAATTTTAAAACAATTACTATAGTTTGTCCACATACACAACTTAAATTGTTATGATTTAAGATAGAAATTACTATCTTGAAATATTAATATTTTTATTTTGTATATTTTTGTAACTCACAGTTTCATTTCTTCTCTGTGTACCCGTATGTGTGCCAGAGTTTGCTTGTGTAGTTTTTGCGTAATTGGGTTGGAGCGAGTTGGACGAGTCCTTGAACTAGTGCGCCACATAAGCGAGCGCTGCACGAACCTGCGTCACATGTCCTTTAAGCTGGCGCCCCTTTAAGCCAGGTTTTCGCCCTTATTTGGCTCGAATTCCCTCGATATTCTTATCCTGATAGTGCACATTAGGCAGCTGAGACAGCCCAATCGTTATCGGGTGCCCGGCGTTATTTACGAGCTGGTGCTGTGGGACTTTAGAGTCGAACCCTTTCCCCCCACAGCCCATTAACCAAATTGCCCCAAAATGCTCAAATGTTTTAAATTATTTAAATGCCACAGACCTCGCAGATGAGCAGGACGGCTTCTTCAGAGGCTGAGAGAGCGGCCGCAAGGCCAGTTGAAAACTTCTCGGAGGCCGCAAAAGATGGCAAACAAAGCGAAAGACCTTCGCAAAAACCGAAACAAAAAATAAATAACCAGTCCAGGGGCCATGGACCATGGACCAAGGGCTATGCCAATGCCACGCCCCCCTCTGGCGACTCATAAATCTTGCTTAGCAACGCTCAAGTGCCTCCAAATTTTGAGGATAGGGCCGAAAATCGGACGGGGGTTCCAGGGGCATGAGCATTATAATATCTGCGGTCCGAAAAGGTTCGCCAACTTGCAAAAGGATTTCGGCCGAGGCTTATATGCGGCATTTTAATTATTTTAAATTGAACAAAACTCAAATGGGAAAGGCCGGCAACCGGTTCACTGGAACGTGGCCAATCTGAATGGCGGTAATATAATTATTCCGGCTGCCATTTTCATTAACAAATCGGGAGTTATTGAAGCGGCCATTTTTATTTTTAATTAAAATGACATTTGGACTTTCTGACGAGGGTATCGTTCTAGCAGATGGGCATATTGGTTGAGAGATGGACGGATATTTAAGTCCTTTTCGGGAGATAAGTATATACATTTAGATAAGGTGGAATTTCTACAGCTTAGATACAACTAGCACTCTTTAAGATATACAAAAAATAATGCTATTAAATACTTTTAGAAAATATAGAAAACTTCATGCATTATGAAACTTGTTTTGCAATTTATTATAATTTTCAAACGCCAAAATTTAAACATAAACTTTATTATGCCGGGAATACTGTTATGGTTTTAATATCTTCAAAAAAAAATCTAGATTAATCACAAACTTTTAGGATTATCACAAACTTTTTCATAGTTATATCCTCGAACAGATAACAACGAAAAGTTAAACATGCTTGCTAATTTTTTGCTTGGAAAAGTTTCGTACATTTCCGGAGAGAGAAGAGGATAATTAAAAGTCGAGAAGCTCGTATCATGCTGACTTGTTCTTTAATTGGCAGTTTCTTTCCCACTGGCAGAAGTAGTTAATAACTAGTGGAAAAATGATAATGCCGGCACGGTGTATATAAATAAACTGTGGCCATAAAAATTTAATCAACCGTTTTGTATTAATCTCTTTAGTGGCAGCGAAACGGGAATTACGCTCACAAGCGTTAATATTTATTGTGCGCTGCATAAATTCCGTAAGAAACCAGCCAGAAATTTATTAATTGCATACGAATTCCATTTACAAAGCAGCGTCAGCCAAGAGGGGTAAAGGAGGGTGAAAGGGTTTACCGCAAGGGCAGATTACACCAACTATGCGATAATTATTATGCCTTTGATATATGTGTACATATGAATATATGCAAGCTGTAATTCAAACTTTAATGGGGATCAAAGTTTGTTTGCATCTTCGAATAGTTAAAGGGATTAATTAAGTGGCGCAATGTAAATATGTTTATTGGTGTTTGATATGTATTTCTGGTCATGAGCCTGTAATATCTTTAATCATTTCTATTATTACAAAAAAATCTCCCTTATTTTCTCAAGGCTTCAAAAGTTGTTACACAGGAATTATCATTGAAATTTAATTCAATTTCAGTTGATTCATTCCATTCAGTCAAAGTTTATCCATTCGACACAGCATCTGGCAATCAATAATGAATTGCTGGAATGGTGGCCAGAGGGAAATGCCGAGGTGGCCCATTGAGCAGACATGGGAAATTCGAAAATAATTTGCATAAATTATCGCAACAAAGCCAAAATGGCGCTGGAATAAAAATGGTCGGAGGCAAATATTTTTGGTAGAATTTAAATAAATGCCATAAATAAATTAAAATTAAAACCTAAATTGCATTGGTGCTGTGTGCGTTCATCTGTGTGCCATTCCGAGTGCTGTTCTCTTTGGCGAAGCACTGGTCAATCCGATAAATAAACAAATTAAATATGCACATTTAAATGGCAATCAAAAGCAGCGACAAATTCCTAGTTCCCAGCCTGGGAATACAAAGCACAACTACACCTAAAACAGCAGCAGATGCCATGTGTCCTGGGTCCCTGTGTGTGTGTGAGTCCTGGCGGCAATAACAAATTCGTATTTTATCTGTTTTGTGTGTAATTCAGCATTCGAAGCGCTAAACGAAACGCAAACTTCAATAAAACTGTGAATTATATTACTATTAAGTTCACCCATTCCATTTCGGTGCTAACCAACATGCGCGACTAGGCGTATACGTGATAAAATCCAACCAAAGCCAATCCATTGAGGCAGCCAATTCGACAACCAGCATTGTTGCGTCTTCTAAAATGAGTAAGTAAATGATTCAAAATTGTATATGAAACCTTATACTTTCGTAAACAAAGTTTATGTTAACTTTTCAGATATGAAAAGCAATTGTTTTAGGATTTTTAATTCATAGCTAAAGGGTTTTGCAATCAATAAGCTTAAGAACCTTAGTAGAAATTGACATTTACCTTTGTGAAACTCACCTTTGCAGTAAACATTACCTCTTGCCTCTAGTTATTTCTATTTCCACAGACTTCCAAGCTTTGAAAGCTACTTAAGTTGCCTGAATTTCCCCCATTCAGGTTGCTTCTTCCCCACTTAAGAGTGCATTGTCTATGTAAATAGTAAATTAGTGCTTGAAAGACCTTAATTGAAAGTCTTTGTTTGCCAGATGCTTTATCTGGATAGATTGAAACAAGTAACCTGTTTTCGAGGATGGAAATCCATCAGGCGGACGCAAATAAATTCATTACAGGCAGATTATTGATTCATGGAGACCAAGTGCCGAATATCTGGTTAAACAATTGTCTGCCAAATCAGCAATTAAAGTTCGTTCATAAAGACGCTTAATTATGGGATAATGTGCTTGTTAGACAATTCGCAATGCGTGTACCTCAAGCTCCTTGAAGCCCCAACCGCACAAACTCAATTAGGGAGCAACGCTTTTTGCTAAATTTACCAAAATACAATGTAATTCAATTTTCTTAAATGCTGCACATTGAACACCGGACGGGACTGCGAAGGATACAAGCTGAAGCAGGCCAGAAACAGAAACAGAAACAAACTGGGACTGAGACAAAGAAGAAGACCTAAGCGCATTAAAGTTGGATCCTTGGCAGGCGCGGGGGGAAGGACAAGGCGGAAGCGGAAACGGGAGCGTCGGAGAGGAAACAAAACAGAAGCCGAGAAAATGGCAAGTGCGGGCGAAACGGAGTCCTACCCGGATTTACTTGTCAGAGTTGTGCCAGCTTTTGTCTGCCAGTCAGAGACTCCTCAGAGCTCGACTCCTCCACTACCCGCCTGCCGTGCGGTGGCCAATGTTTATTGCATATCAATTAAGAGCTAGTCAGGAGCCAGATGCCAGGAGCTGCCCTGCCATTTGCAAGTTCGACACCCAATGGCACACAGAAAAAAGTAACCTCAGCGAACAGAAACTTTCTTTACCAGAAATTTATAACAATTTTAAAACGCACACTTGCCAAAGTCGTTTTGGCAGTAAGACAACTTTGATTATAATTTTTAAGGATGAACTTAGACAATATATAAGCTTATGGCTAGGGTTAAAGAATTGAATATTATAATCATTACAAAATGTATTAAAAAGTATGATATATTTTTCGAAAGAATTTAATTCAACTAGCTGACATTTTTCCTCAGTAAAAAGACTAATCTGAGTGATAGTTTTTTTTAACCAAAAACTTCATTCACTTAAGGGGTTTGAAGCAAAAGTCGGGACAGAAACGATGGCAAATCAATCACACAAATTATTTTATGTGCAGCTGAGGAGGATCAGGACCCGGCGGACCTAGCTGAGGCCGCAGAACGTGCCGAACATTTGTGCGAAACTTTGCAGGATTCAAGGATGCGTGTGGCTGTGTGTTTGCATTTGAGTTTGTGCTGGGAATACTAGCTGCCTGCTGCCTGCTGCCTGCTGCCTTCTGCCTGTCAAAATCAACTTGAGCGTGCCATAATTTCCACGCCGAATGAGTTCAAGTAGAGCTGCCGCATCCTCCGGCCAGCTTTTGCAGCTGGAGCGGCTTTTCCCAGCTGCTACTGCTGCCACTCCTGTGTGCTCCGTGCCCCTCCTTGAGTTTTCCCGGGGCTGCCGCGCACGTGTGCGCAATTAAAAATGCAGCTTGCGGTTGTCGGGCAAATACCCGTCGCCCAACCCCGGCAAGCCCCCCTTTTAGCCAACTGCCAACTGACTGCTCCAGTGACACACAAAGCATAAAGAGACTTGAATATGTGGCGCACTCATTTGGCCGGCTTTTCAGTTCAATTTGTTGTTTGTCTCTCCGCTCTGGCAGTAATTAAATTAATGCCCGAATCGGGAGCACCACGGCGTATACGTAATTTCAATTTCACTTTTTACTCGCTTGTGCCGCAAAAAGCGAAATGGAAGAACCAAGGAAACAAATGGGCACGGGCACGGGCAGCCAGGCAGCAACAAAGCAACACCAAGAGCCGAGAGAAGCATTCACCGCCATCCAAATCCCTGACCTGATTTAGCAACTTCTGCCCGTTCTCCTCCAGCTGCAGTCTCGCTGGATGGCAGTGTTTTTCCTTCCTTGGCACTTTTTTGCAGCATTGGCTTTTGCTTTCCGTTTAGTTACCTCTCCCATCTGCTGTTTACTTTTTATGCCAACTTTCCATTTTTATTTTGCCCCGAAAAAAATGTCGCCCGTCTGTCTGCAAGCCGAAAAGCCAACATTCAGCAGCGAGCAGCCAGGAGCCAGCATTGAGCCTGTGAAAATGCCCCTCTGTCTTCCGTTCCACTTGCAAATGGCATTAGAACATTTCATTGCTCGACAGCGCAATGGAAACGTGCCCAAGTCCATGTCCTGGCTTCGGGAGAGGAGCCAGAGTAGGAGCAGGAGCAGGAGCAGGAGCAGAAGCTGAAGCCGGGTAGCTTCTCCTAGATAGCAGAGCTGCCCTGCAAAATGCCGAGCGAAATCTATTTTTAACAATTTGCAGCCTCGGGAAAGTCGCTGCGACGTCATGTGCCAGCGATTAGGGTCAGCGGGAGAGAGTTCTCGTCCAGTGAAAGGGTATTAGCAGGATTCCTTGGTTTTGTTTTAAAAGATTAGAAAGCTAGACAAAACGTTATCATTACTCTAACGCGAGAGAAAGAATCCTGTGGGATTTCTCAGAAAATAACACCTCTTTGTTGCTAAAATGCAATTTATTTTAATCTTGGTTTTTACTTCTCTCCTTTGGGAATTTGCTTAGAAGAAAGTATTTCAAGGCTTTAAAATGCGTAAAATATAAATAGGTAAAATTATATTAAATCACATTTAAGACCGGAAATAACCCTACTCTTCGCTCGGATATGCATAAATAGTTTTACATCCATTTTTAATACAATCGATTTTAGTAATTTATGCAAAATCCATTTTCCGGCTTTTCAGGGTAAGCCAAACTTCACTCTGGAAAATTCGCATGCTTTCCTGCCCCGGTTGCCTTTGTTTTTTCGCCCGGCTTTGTGTTTTGTGTGTTTTCTGCTTAGTCGAGTGCAAGATCAGCTAACTTCAATGGCTCCAGAGTCAGGGGCTCCTGCAGCTGGGACTGCGGGAAAGCGAGGGCCGGGCCATAAACATAAACTTGCATTATGGCCAAGCAAATAAAACTGCAGCCAAATGACACGTACAACTGCCACAGATCCGTGGGATGGGGCGGGGGAAAGGGATTTGGGTCTCGGTTGATCGGGGAAATCAGGAAAATCAGGGAAAGCCCGGACAAATGCGGGATAGGGGAGATGTGCTACAAGTGGCAGGGGGACGAGTTCTGTGCGATTTACTGCGACTTTGCTTTCGGTTTTTATTTTGCTTTATTCTCGAACGCCTTTTTCAGGCCATCGATTTTGCCAGTCGACATTTTCTCTTGTTTTTCCCCCCAAAGAAGAAAATGCGGAAAAGTGTGTCAATGAAATTGGTGTTGCTCCGCCGCTGTCTCTGCCTCTGTCTCTGCATTGTCAACAGTTTTTTTAAAGCCCCGCCAGCTGATGATAATTTGTGGCTGCCAAATGGAGGGGCAAACGAATTGAAATTCTATATGAAAATGCAATCAAATTGGCACGAGATGCCACACATAGTATCCACATCCTATCTAGCATTTGGGAAATCTAGCTGGTATCCTGGCTGGTAGTGTCTTTAATTTAATGAATTGATCAGGCGAAAGGCCTTTGTGTTGGCAACAATATTTGGTCAATTTCTCGAACTGATTGCATTGATTTCTCCATTTGCCACGTTGCGTATACGCAACCAGCCATAAATACGCACATTATGTATGCCAAACACACGCACACACACCCCCGAAACACACACCCCACCTATACATATGCAAATATTACGACTCAAAGGGAAGGACGAAGGCCAATAAAATGCAATTGCAAATTTATACAAATGTCTTCGAATTATTATTGTGGCATAAACGAGTTCTGGATACGTTTCCTTGTCGTTCGTCTCATTGTCGTTTTCTCTGTGTATATGCCTGGCAATTTCAATTTAATTGTTCTATTTATGTGAGCGTGTTCCTTGTGTCTGGATGCACTGAAAAATAAACTAGGAATAGGTCTATTATTTAACTAATTCCTTTTTTTTTATTTGAATATATATGAAGTTCTTTTGGTACCTTATGCTTTTTATTTAGAAGAATTTAAATTAAATGAATAAAATCTAAGGTACCAACTGTCAATTTTATGAAAATGGCAACTAAAACTAAGCAAGTGAAATGTGGTAACAATAATAGCTAGCAAATCTTTGAGAATTTCTACAAATTATCTTAACGCAGCATAATTTTTAGAGATAATTCTTAAAAATGTTCTGTGAATTGGGAATATATTTTAGGTATATTATTTTATATTTTTATTTTTAAGTTTAACATCACATAAAGCTTTTCTAGTCAATCCCTCCGAACTCCTCACAAAAATTTAGTGTACTTTAAAAATATGAATTAAGAAATACAACTATTTTAAGTCTTAAAAATTTGATCTACATAGATGTAACCCCATAATTTAAAGATAATATACATCTTCCCAATGACCACCGAATTTCTCCAAGTGCATGGGTGTGTTGTCCTAGTTCGTTTGGGCTGTTGTGTATGAATTATGGCAGGCATAAGCAAATGGCGTCTTTGCCAGCTTCATCGGGTCCTTTTGTCCTCTGTGTTATGTGTTTATTTTTATTTGCCCGAGGATTTGCCCCACCCTCGACGTAAGGGAAAGACGTTGTGTTAATGGCGAGCATATCCTTATTACATATATCCTGCCGGATTGCCCTGGCACGTTTCTTTAGCAGCGAGCTGGCTCTAATAAAGCTCCAGGACCTGCCCCATCTCCGCTCACAAATCCCCTGCACCAGCTGCCCCATTACGCACCACAAAGAAGCGAAAAACAACAAACTGGCAATGAGAGAAATTTTCTTTTAAACACAAAAGTAAACACAAATATCCAAACACACACCCACACATAAACAGATACAAATACAAATACAGAGGGTCCCGCAAATAAACAAGTTTTTCTCCGAGAGGCAGATCTGCCCGAGTTTTTATAGCCACAAAACAATTTGCTTTTATTTATGATTACACGAGGCCCCGCAACAGGAACAGAAGCAGCTACAGAAATATTTATTTATTCGGTTATAAAATAAGCTCCACTGAATTTACAATCGAATAGTGGATATTTTTTCCAAATGAAATTCAATAAGAGGAGCACAACTGCATTTAAATCGAAATCAGCAACCGGAAATATATGCTATGCAAAGTAATGTCGGAGTAAGGGGGTTTGTGATTCAGAGAAGGGCAATCGGCAAGGGAAATTTAAAACGATAAAATATCGTTTTTAAAACTAATTATTCCATTTCTGATAGTACTAACCAGTATGTATTGTTATAAGATATTTAAAATTGGTTAATTTTTTAATAGAAATATTAACTAATCTTACTCATAAATATATATTATATATCGCATATTGATGTGATATATTTTCCCCATCTCTAGAAACTGCATAATTTGCATACGTGTTTCCCAGTTTGTTTGTGTGGTTTTCCTCGGACAGAGGACTTTCCTGCCAACATCATTGCCTCAGCTCGAGCTTCTCGTGCTGAACTCATTCCGGAGTCATAAAGTTGGTCACATTTAAATTAAAATTCAACTTTCGCACGCCTCGAGTGGCAGCAGATGCACTGCAGCAGGTTTTTTTTTGGGGGGACGAGGGAGTGTGGCTCTGGACTTTCGACTTCGTGGGTGGAGGTTGGAGACCGGGAACTGCAGTTCGTAATGAGACGCTGCACTGCAGGGAAAACTCTCTTGCCAAATTGTGTTTGCTTTGCTGATTGCCGTTAAAATGTTGGTCAAAATGTCGGAAATAGAGTCGGAAGCTCTGCTCGAGAGATGTCTTTACCAAGCAGAATGGGTTAAATGTTTAATTATTTTTAATGTTAATTTGTTCAAGTTTTACAGATGTTAAGCTGCCGGAATGATAACTTGAAAATTGCTTGACTGAAACTTATTTAAGCATACGAGTGTAGATTATTAAGGGTGCTCTAGACATCACATAAAAAGTTGGCATTGTTATATTAGAATTCAGTGTAAATATGCTTTTAGCGAATTAATATTTCGACTTATTTTTTAAATAATCAGGCATGCTCTGGTTTCCTCTGTTTTCCTCCATTTTTGTTTTGTGATGTTTCATGTGATTTTGTTTTTAGCTGCTCACTTACTGTTTCCCCACAAAAAGTGATTTTATTTTCATTATGACAAGTCAAACTTGCCTGTTTTTAAACCATAATCAAATTGCTAATTTTATTCGTTATAATCGATACTCTTCCTCTAGTACAACTAATGTAGCAGCTAATTCCGTTAAAGCACCCATAAAGCACCTTTCGGATGTGTCGTGCCAGCAGGCCATGTTAATTCCGTATCATTATCGCCCCGACCCTAAACACCTCTACCACTGCTAAGTAGCATCGATTTTGGTCGAGACCCGGCTTTGCACTTTCCACTTTTCGCAGAGGCGGCCTCGAGTGCTGACTGTAGGCTGGGTAATATGTGCCGTAATAGCCTATCCAAAATCGATTTGGGCCAAAGCAGCCGGCTGAAAGCAGCCTCTTCAAACGTAAATCCTCCCTTGCAGAGCCCCCATTTCGACCTGCCACGCCCACAATTTCATTTAATGCATGCTTAAAAGTATGCAACGCTTATTTATGGCCACATTTTTGCATATGCATATGAGTGTGCGTGCGGGTGCGAGTGCGGGTGCCTGCGAGTGTCTTTGTGAGCTTAAATCTGTGTCAACGGCAGCTGCAACTATACTGCTTTCCCATCCTCCTCCTCCGCCCACCTGCTTTTCCTTCTACCAGTTGCATACTCGCCGGCATTGTTGCCGTAGCTGCAGTTGTTGCGGTCCATGTTTGTTGCATGTCGCGTTGACATTTTTGCGCGGTGACATTTTCCCCTCGCCCTCCGCCCAGTAATTCATATTCCGCTCTGGAGAGAGGGAGAGCTACCTATATATATGCGAAAGTTATCAGATGCAGTCACCCGTCACGACAACAGTAAAAAATACAAATTATGCGCAATTAAATTAAACACAACTTGCGTAGCTCCCACTAAGAACAGCGTAATGCGAATATGTTTCGTGCAGCGGGTATGTCATTTTTTTCTGCAATTCGCAATTTTCAATTTAAATTATTGAAATTGCAGAAGCGGAAAAACGAACGAAGTTCTTTCGGTTCATAAGCTTTAAAGAAATACATATACATTCTGCAGGTTCAATTGAATTTTTAATGGATTAAATGTTAAAGAAACCATCACGAAAATTCCATTAGTTTGCAGGTTTCATAATTAATAAACTTCGTTATGGTTTGGTCATTTTAAATGAAAGAATAAATAAGCACTTGAATCATCTCTATTATCAATTAAATAATAATTAGTGTTAAACGCATTAATTTGAACCATAAATTGGCGAACTGCAGGAAAATCAAATTATATTTCAGTATGTGTACAGATTATGGTGTTGATAATACGTTGAATAGTCCATAAATCAATAAAAACCTTGCCTCACACTTTTGATATTTAAAAGTATATCTCAATGGCATTGCAATTATTTAAGGAAATAAAATTCCTTTGCATTTACCACAAGGCTTTGAGTAAAGCCTTTGTTTAAATTATTTCTTAACTGCATTTTATGGAGAGAGCCTACAATTTGAATAATTAAATGACTTTGCTATGAGTTTTTAGTTTATTTCTTTGCCACGCCAACGTCGAAATTGTATTTGCCTTTCGCAGAGCACTTCTGGAATGTTTCCCTTGGCGGGGAAAAGTCAGAAATAGCAACCCAAATCGATGGCATAATTCGCAAAGTGCGCCAAACAACAAAGAGCGCAAACAAAATGGGAATGCAGAAAATAGCAATCAGCATATGCAGAATGAATGGAACATAAATCCCTCTCCGCCATCGCCTCCGCCGCATTCCCGGCCATTCCTACCGCCTTTATCCGGCTCCTCCTCCTCTCGGCACGCCCCAGCACCTTGCCCATTTTCAGGGCGAGGAGGCGGAAACAAAGAAGCCTGCGAAAAAGAACTCAAGGATACGCTCTCATCAGATCGCACACAGCAAAAAATAAAGAGACGAAGTAAAGTGGCGAGGTACTTGAGCCATGCATGTGCTGCAATGTAAGGATGCTAGGAGGAGTCGAGGGGATGCGAAGCCACAAAGCAAACATATTTTCATTTTAAGCGCTTCGGCATAAGGGAAAACTCATTAGAGCGCTGCGAAAATAACCAGGAACCCAAGACGCCGTCTAAAAGGCTGAAAGCCAAGAACACAGACATAAAGACAGAGAGACAGAGAAAGCCAGGAGCAAGGATGTGAAATTGAAAATTTATAATATCCGCTTTCTGGCAAGGAGCAGAGGGGGTGCCTCAATCGCTGTGTTGATGTTTTCATGCGGCAAGTTATCTATGAGCGGGATGGAGTGCAGGCACTCGAAGCAATGAGCAATCTCTTATTTTATTAAAAACTTAACAAGCTAAAAAGTTGCCAAGTGGCAGAGCAAGGACCATTAGACCTCTGTGCGGGCTTGTATATGTGAGAGTTGTCTCGTCGGCAGTTTCCGTTTCCTTGCCAGTGCAGCGGCATTAGCAGCACTCAAGGACACTTTTGCCGGGCGGAAGTAGACAAGCAAACTTGCCGGCAATCCTCCTCCTCCTGCTCCTTAGTCTTCGCCATGGTATCCTGAGAAAATCCAGCATTAAGTTAATTTGCAACGTGCTAAGGGAAGACCCGAGAAAAGTATGCTACATTTTTCCCAGCCCGGCATCCTGCAGCATCCCTTCGTTCTGGCCCCATCGATGAGGTAATTCCGCGCTGATTTGCTGCGATTGGGAGTGCAGTCACGGCCTGCAACTGGAACTTGAACGCTCCAATCCCCACCCAACACCAAGCCCCACTGCAGGTGGCTTCCTTCAGCCAGCTGTCCTTGATTAGGCCATCACATACAATGACGAGCTCACCTGCGAGCGAGGTGTGCGACATTACGTTGCAAATTGCCTTGGCATTTTGTCACTCGAAGGTCGAGCATTGAACGGCTTTCTCAACGTCACAAGACTGAACAGACCGAGATTGATTTCGGCTGATCGAAAAAAAGGAAACAAAGTTGTTAAATCAATCCTTCTTTAAAGGGAATCTATTAGTAAATTTGTTGAAGTTCAGAAAAGGGATAACAGAAATGGTTAATATATTGATTCTGTATCGATATGTGACACTAAGGCCAATGTCGATATTTTAAAATTGCAAAATAGTTGCCATAAATCGATATTCTTTAATATATATATTCCTTATAAAACTAAAAAAACTATTACGGAAAATAGTTTAAAAGATTACCACAAAATTAAGTTTTTTGAACACTTTTAAACTATTTAAATATCGATTTATGGCAACTATTTTGCAATGCCAAAATGTCAAACAAATTAAATAACATTTTCCTAATATTTTTACTTAAAATTCGATATTTT
>JAEIIL010002856.1:0-18476 GCA_018905715.1 Drosophila lini | reverse complement strand
TACTGTTATTCAACCAAAAGAAATTGTTCATTTAACCCACCAGAATTTTTTCTGTGTATGGTTTTTTGCTGTTGTTTGATTTGAAAATAAGTTTTGTATATTGTTCACTCCAGTTTTTATGGCACTCGAGCCTAGTCAGTTTGCATGTTGCATGTTTTAGCTGACTGTGTCTACACGGAAAAAAAATACCAAAAAGAATGAAAAGAATATATTAAAATATATTAAAGATTGTTCAAAGTCAAAAAGACGTCTGGCTTAATAAATTTGAGTTAATTTTTAAGTCATTTAGATTGTCTGTTTAATATTGTAATTTCATTAAATCTTTATTCTTATCTTTTATTTTTCCGTGTAGAGTCCTGCTAACGGGTGTCTTGTAACGTCCTTTTTGGTCCAATGCTCGACTGCAATTGTCGCATTTGTTGGTTTTTGTTGTTTCGAGTTGTTTGCATTTTCAAAATAATTGCTGAGCACATTTCGATGTTTGAATATTTGCATGCACAAACACAGACACACACACAGCCTTTCAAGGAGCAGGAGTGCGAGTGCCCTCAAATGTATGCTATGCAAAAGAATTTATTTCAGCGCGTAACCCCTTTCGCCCGGCATTAATAATTGATGTTTAATATGCGGCCGGCATTTAAGGTTCAGCTTTTCAAGTACTCTTAATAGTTGCCAGAGGCATATTAAAACATTAACCAAAGCTGCAGAATTTCGCTAAGGCCCCGAGCATTCATCAACGTCCTCATCATCATCATCAGGAAAAGTCTCTACTCTCTTTTTCGCTTTCACTTTTTTTTGGCGGTAAATTTCTGGGGGAAGTAATTATGATAAATGCAGGATATTCACGAGTGAGGACGCCGTTTGCCTCTGCGGCATGTCGAACTTGTAACTGGGTTAATTGCGCGTAAATAAAAGGAAGGTAACACACACACACACACACACACACGAGGGGGAACATGTGTCTTGCCCATTTCCCATTTCCCGTTTCCGGTGCTGTCAATAAATCTTGAACGAGATCTCCGAGCAAAGACTTGAGTTACGTGACTTTCCCTTGTTTACTCAGCGCCGAGACGCTCGCATGGAAATATGTGCATTTTCATTTTATTCCACAAACTCAGAGACTCAGAGACTTGGAAACTGGGAAACTGGTATTCTTATTAAGCTGGTGATAAGCTAGAAAATGCAACGTGCTGATTGCCGAATGGAGAAGGAAACATGAGAGATGAGAAGATGAGAGATACGCTCTTGGCATTTCGGCATGCAAACTACTGATGAATAATTTCATTAAAATGCGAATTCGTATATTTAAATTGCATGCACATAAATCTCTTTGAAAATAATTCCCAGCCGAAATGAATTTTATTGTTTTATTAGCATTTGAACTGCAGTTTGTTTAATTTCGAGCTTTGTATGCGATTCCTTGTAGCCTTTTCAATTTCGAAAAGCCAGCTTAAGTTTATGCTTCCCGTGTGAAACCACAATCAATATTTAATGAACGACTTTATTCGAGTATTGCTTCAATTATAAATGGCTTCTTGACAAGTTTAAAGGGGCTTAGGAAATGTTTAAAGTGTGCTATTGAAGCTATTCAGCCATAATCATGAATGTCTTGTTTTCACGTAATTGCATAACCAGCGAGCAAATTCAATTTTCCTCTGGAGCATATTGATTACCCGCAGATGAAAGATAATCCAAGGACACCACCCACTTGACTCCGAACAATGGCGCAGCTCCTTGGGCCAGGACTCGGCGATAGTGACGCGAACAAAGCTCGCACATACATAATGCAAAGTGCACATGTTCATGTATTAATCAGCTCGAGAATGTTGCGGCTCAATTACCGCGGGGCCTTTGGATACTTGAGAGCCTTGTTTGTATATACAAAGAGTATCGGGAATCAAGCTTAGATCAATAAAGGATAGATGTGCGCTTTAAGCAGGGAAATTGCAAATTAGTTGCACAATAATAGCATTAAATACAGTGTGTTCTACGTTTTCCTTTAAATTTTTAGCTTTCTGATAATTTAAACCAACTTTTTTAAATGTTCTAACATCCTCCTTTTCGTTCCACAAACTCTTTTGTAAGTATAACACAATCTTAGAGAGCCCTACACGCGTATACAAATGTTAAATTCCACATATCTTTCCTGGCTTTTTCCGGGCTTTTTTAATTTTCTTGTGCCAACACATCGAGGGTGTGGTTTTTCTTAAGAATATCTTCCTGAAGCGTCACGTAGACGAGGCGAGAGGCAAAAAAGAAAATCTGTTATAATAAGATATGCACAAATGCACATGCATAAGTTAGGAAAAACCAAAAGAAAAGGCCCTCCGAGTAGTCCGAACCGAGGAAAAGGTACGACAAACCAGACCCGAAAGAGGAACAAACCAAGTTGACTTACATGTCAACTATTGATTTTTTAATTAAATATTAATGAAGCACGAAGAACGGCAACAACAACAACAGTAGCAGCAGCAAAAATGGCACAAAACACGCTCGACAGAAGAAAAAAAAAGAGAAATGGAGGTGAAAAGTCGAGCGGGAAGTGGAACGCCTTCAGGTATGCTACGAAAAAAACATGACACACAAAGAAGGGTAGCAGCAGGTGAGCTAGCACAGGTATACGAAATATACGGGCAAATTACGAATTTTTAATCACACGTCGCGTTTGTTATATAAGCGGGAATACAAGCTACCCACCAAAAGCCAGAAGAAAAAAATATGTAACGTACGAAAATGCGAACAGAAATCAAATAAAATAAATATGCAAAGCGTCGTCTCGCTGTCCCCCCCCAACGCCAGCCCCTTTCTCACCCATATTCCCCTACTTTGAGTAGGTCGTCTATGCACAGACACGCAACTACACAGGGAGAACAGGACTTAAATTACATTTGAAATATGCGTACACATTTTATACATATATTCTTTTAAATACTCGAGTTTATAATATATTTTTAATCCCCTTTTTATAAAAAGAGTATTTTTTCTCTTACATTTCCAAACTGAGTTCCCCATTATTTATAATCCAACGCAGAAAAGGAAGTAAAAAATTAAAGACTACAAACATACTGAGTTGAGGTTTTCTCCATGTGCAAAAAAAGTAGGAAATGTGTGGAAATGTAAAAGGCAAATGAAACTAACTGGGGAAGGTAAGGGCGGAAGGGTGTGTGTGTGTGTCTATGTGTGTGCCAACGAGAGACAGGACAGCCAGGACAGGCTGGCATTTCCTACAAAACGCCGAGCAGCATTTTGTCCAGTCACGAAAAGTTTGGTCTCGGGCGAAATAAAAAAAAAAAAAAAACAAGAAGGAAACAAAAAACAAAAAGGAGCAAGATATAGACACACGTACCCACCGCCGAATGGCGGGAGTTCAGTTCAGGTTAGCAAAGAAGCACTCGAGTCGACAAAGTCTCAAGTTGAATGAAGAACTCACGCAACTTGGCCAGCAAACACACGCACACAGATACAAGCCGGGCAGAAATTCTAGTTGTTTTCCTTGATGTCGTTTGCCATGCTTATGATGTTGCTGGGACTACAAAATTGGTGCATTTGAAAATTGAAATTTATGACGGGAATAAATAATCATAAATTCGAGGACACCGAGACGCTGACAGTGGGGATCATACAGGTAACATGTCCTGACCTGACCGAAGGAATTACCAGGCGATATATCTCAATTATGAATCAATTGAACCCAAGGCCTGTCATTCGTCTGTTTTTAGCCTTTAAGTCTGAGAGGGAGAGAGTGTGGAGCAGCCTTCATTAATTTTCCCATAAATCTTCTTTTGGAATATTTCACATAATTCGGCTTGCCAAACTGCAGCTCATAAGCCCCCTTAATTATTGTGTCAGCTAACTGAAAGTTAATAAGCCACCCATTGTCATGAAAATTAAAACCAAAAATAAACTGCCAGACCAAATGGGGCCCGAGCCAAAATCAATAATAAATACATAAACAGGCCAAACAATGGGGCCAAAAAGAGAGAGAGAGAGACACACACAGTGAAGACAATAACGCGATGAGCAATGGAATACTCTACGATATAAGTCGGAAAATAAAAGAACTTTTCTATAAGAAAAAGCTATTAATATATTTTCCACTTAAAATACTAATATTTTTGGTTAAATTTAAATAAAAACCTCTTCTATTAATTCTATATTTCTCCTTTAGTGTGTCCTTTAAAATAAGTATGCAAATTATCTCTTGAAATTTGGGAAACCCCGCATTGCGATAAATAATTCAGCATTTTATCAGAGTCATCATAATCGCTGAATTGCGTGGGATAGCGCCCAGACCAGACCAGACCCTGCGTAGGCCCCGCCACAAATAAGGATAATAAGCCAGCAATTAGTGTCACCGATAGACTTGCTGAAGCCTCAAAGCAAAACATGGCCTAAAGCCAAAGGCAAGAAACCCATTTAAAGCAATTTTCCCGGGGTTTGGGCTTACGGAGAGCAACGAAAAAAAGGTTAAGCGAGGCACTCGCACAGACGCAAATCTATTATCCTACATCCCTTTTAGCTTTCACGGCAGAAATTGAAAAAAAAGAAATGAAATAGAAATAGAAAGAAACGAGTAGAAGGGGGAAGGCACAAAAGTTGCAAGGACAAATCGCAATTCCAGTTTTATGAATATTTTTCTATTTGCCTATGGAAAACTACTGAATGGTGCTCGCTTTATCAAGACCTCCTTTTGGGAGGCGCCAAGTCCTGCAATCAATTCAATGGCTGGGAGGTGGAGGAAACTTTCTTAATACAAGATACTTAAAGGACTCGCACAGAAAGACAGAACGACGACGGAGTCCCACATTCAATTGCCACCTCGTGGCAGAAGGATATTCCATTTACAATGTGTGCGCCGAGGCGGGGCCGTGCGTCCTGGCAAACTCAAACCAAAAGTCTTAAGTGAATTAAGAGGAAAACTTGCCACATTTCTAAGGACATCCCCCAACCATACCGAGCGTCCTCCATCAAGGTTAGCCCACTTAATGAGCTCTTGAAGTGTTCAAGTTTGAGTTTGCTAAATACCTACATATATATACGAGAGCCCGAACAAAAAAAGGATTATTTGATATGGCAGCCCCGCCCTCCTCTTAACAAATTCTTTCCAAGTCTAACTGACTGGACACCTGTGCGTGGCCCACCCTCCTCCTCCTCCTCCTCCTCATGGAAGCTCCTAGAGCCAGGATTGATTGTTATGCCACCGAAAACTAAACGCAGGAAGGGCTCGGCTCGACTGGGTTTGCTTTAGTTTGGTTTGGTTTGGGCCACTTAATGATTGCCAACCAAAAAGAAAAAAAGGAGAAAAAACTGCGGATATAGGTGCCTTTGGGGAATGTCGACCGAGGGGGTGTTGCCCACACCTTGACATAGCATAAAACAATTATTGGAATTTCTTTCTCTCACCTTCGCGGTCGATTGCGTAGTAGGGTTGGGCCATGGGCTCTGTTTATGATGGCCGTAATTAAAGTTGCGGCACCGGAAGGAGTCGCGTAACCTCAAATCGATACCAGATGTATCAGCAATAACCTTGTTATGGATATACAACTTAAGTAAAGGCTTTAATAGGAGTCTTAGGTATTTTATTTAGGCGGTTTTTAGGCAGAACTAAGCTATATATAATTTAATCAAATATAAATTTCCTTTTACTTTTTAAAATAATTTAAAAAATTCTAATAAATAGTAAAAGAAATAAGGAATATAAAGTCCTGGCACTATAACTAAATATAATAATTAAAAACTTTATAATGCTTCGACGTTTTTAAATACTGTTTAAGAATCTATAATGTATTATAGATTTTTTTTAATATTAAATTATTAATCTGCCTAATAGCTTTCTTTTTTCCATTAATTCACAATTTTTTCACTTAAAAACCCAACCCACCTTGACCTATAATTTTAGCGCTTCTTTTCGTCTCCCCAACTATGACCATTATTAACGACAGTGTCAACAAAAAAATTCGAGTGAGATATTAATAACCTAAAAAACACATTCGTGGTTGACACTTGCCGGGGGGACATGGGCTGAGTAATAACTATTTAATGAGTTTGTGTCACAGCTCGGCGCTGTAAGGCAGAGCAAAGCTACTTGGCCATGAACCAACACACAACCAAGTGAGTGCCAACTGCCGTCATCGGGAGAACATTTCCATCCACACTGACGGCATTTAATTAAAATTTGCGCCTAATTAATTGCCGAAAAGCGGAAGCGCACAGCCTGGCAGGACATTGGGAGCGAGCGGGCGAGCTAGCTAGCGAGACAATGCGGCGTATGAGTGATATTTGCCCATTTAGCACGTGCCGCTGTTTGATTGGCGCTCAGCGTTCACTAATTGAAAATGAAAATTTGATTTTTGGCATTTCTGCGGTCGACCGAGTTAAATTTTTCCGCTTGCATGATTGATTTTTACGGCAAAAATTTTACAAATTATGCATGAATTATTATTATTATTCCGCCGCCTCGCTCTCTCTCGCTCTCTCTGGGTCGCCGAAAAGTATGCAGCATTCTTGTTGCTGGCCGCTTAATTTTTCGGCGCGCTTCCATCGTTTTTGCTTTGCATAATTGATGGCTGAGCTTTTAATTGAAACTGAGTTGTGGTTATTACGAGTGTAAGTGGAAAGTCGAACGAGGGGGCGGTTCGCGTAAAAATTTATGCAAATTAAGACTGCACCGAGGGCGGTCGCAATTAAAGGCAAAATTGCAGCGTGAAGAGCAGAGAAAAAGAATAAAAGTGCTGTAATTGAAGAGCGTTTGAACGGTGCGAGTGCCGAACGCTGCTTGAGATAGGGAAGAACTGAGGCGTGTCCTTGAAGGCAAGAATGGCTTTCGGGGAAGGATTTCATACTCAATTGGAGGAGAGGTGCCTTAATTATTTGGAAAAACCGGACTGAAAACTAGTGGCAAAGATTGAAATCGGAGTATCCAAGGAAGTAAGAGGAGTCACCTTTCATCAGATTAAAAATATAAGTGAATTTTAAGTAACATCAAATTGTCTTATTAAAAATGAAATTACATTTTTCTTTGCTTTGAAGAAAAACATTTAGAATGTTAAACATCACTAGCACCATTTAATTAGTTCTTTTTTCTTTTCAAGTTTAAATATTTTTAAATCCATCTTTTAAGTATTCAACATTTACAAAGTATTCAATATATATTTTTTTAAATATTAGCAAACTATATTCTAAAGAAAGAAAATAAACTAGCAACATTTTGGAAAACTTGTTGCAAATATAAGCCATTTAAGACAGGTTTTCAATATTTTAATAGATTAATTCTCCCTTAAATCATTTCTTCCTTGCTGAATTTTAATTAAAATTTACAAATATGTTATTCTTATTTATAAATTCGCATATTCTCTTCAATATCTGTGATAATAAGGGTCAAAACATATTCATTCTACTTCTCCGGGGACATATTCTAAACTTTTTGCAAAGCAAACACATCCAAACTTATCGCCCCATTCAAAACTCTAAGCACAATGATTTATTATGCGAGCATCACAAGTCCTTTCACTGCTTTCTACATATTTGAGCCTTATCTGTGTGTGTTCACTTTTCGGGTTGCATGCTCACCTGTTTGGAATTCTAAGGATACATTAAAACTGCCGTTGCTGGGGCCTCTCTGTCTCTCTGCCTGTGTGTGTTTGTGTGGTTGGTGGTGGCGGAGTCCGTGGCCAGTGTTTGCTGGAGGCTCCTATTGAATTGATTGCGACAGGACCGGACGCTCGTCCTGTCCGCAACACAGTTGTTGTCCTACTGCCGCGCTTCCTGCGCCAGTCAGCTGATGCTGATGCTGCTACTGACGCTCCCGCTGCTGCTGGTGGTGCTGCTGCTAGTGTTGCTGCTACTGCTTGTGGCATGCAAAAAGTTTTCCCTTTGAGTTTTTCCCAGCGCCGTTGTCCGCTTGTCTGTCCGTCCGTCCGTCTGTCACTTTATGCGCTTCCTGCCTCTCGATGCCGCCACGTTGTGGCGAGAGTGAAAGTATTTCCTCCTTTGTTGTACTTTATCGTGGTGAGTTCGCGAACAGGACGCTCTCCTCTCTCTCTCGGGCCAAGCTCACTCTCTCTCTCTCTCTCTTAGAAGAGAGCTAAGCCCATTTTCTGGTTGAGTAAATTTTTGAAATATATTTTGCTTGAGATTCTGCAGAGTAGTTCCAACACTTTTTAATTTGTATTATTTATCCGAATAGAAATATTTTTTATATTTTTTTATTTGCAGAGAATTTTCAGATAGAGCTGGGTATTACGGGGGAGCTCTATTAGTTTCTGTTCTCTGAACGAATTTATATCGCGACCGATTCCGAATTTCGGACTGGCGACTCCGAATAACGCGCTGTCGTACGTGGCGTTGGATTTGACGTTTTGTGTAATTTAACCTTCTGCCCTACTCTTCTCGAATGCGTCATCGGGAATCGCGTAGAGTTGCGAGTTCTCGCGGAGTCGCTTATATTTATTTGCTTAATATTTTATTTGGCACCCACACTAGCACACTGGCACACACGCACACAAGCGCGCACGCACGCACATTTTGTTGCACATGTTTTTATTATTTTCGGTTTATTAACCATACGCCATGTTGTACGCGAGCCCAGAAGTGCCTCGGGCCTCGAACAGCGAGTCGAGAGCCTTGGCCAGAAGCCTTCAAGGTTATTATTTCCTTGGTGTTTTCCTCAAAAAGTTTCCTCGTTCTTGCCTCTTTTCTTCTTAAATTTTTCCTTTTTTTTCTCTGCGACCAATTTAATGAAGAGGACTTCTCTGAGGCCCTATTTCGGCCTGGTCTTGGCTGTATCTACAGGCCCCGTGCATATTGCCAAAAAAAAAAAATGAAAACGAAGAAACAGAATGTTGGAGGAGGAAAATCGTTTCACACATTACACACAACAACATGGAAGAGCCAGAGTGGCTCTGTCTCTCTCCTTCTTGCGCCTTAGGCTGCCCATAATTGGCGTTTTTCTTTAACTGGCATTTTTGAAACACTTTTCCCGTTGGTTACTTTTGTTTGGTTTGGTCGAATTACTCGGCAGGGGGCCTCTGCGTTTATTTTAATGATTATCTCTTTGTTTTCCACGAAGCGCGATTTGGGCTGCGATTTTTAGTAGTTTCTCCTCCCTCGCTCTCTGCTTCTGTATTTTTCTATTATTTTTCAGCGGAGCTCCGCGTCCTGACCGTTTGGCTCCACCTCCGACTACTTTGTGGGCTTCGCTTTCGCAGAGGCCTCGGCCCAAAAGCTTTCCCCGATTTTGTAGGCTTCCACGCAGCCAGAGAGAGGGATAGAGATTGAGAGCGAGCGAGCGCGAGGGTGAGAAAGGAATCCCCGCCGAGACTGACTGGCGACGTCCTGGCGAGCTTCGCACTCACTGCCTCTCTGGGACTACATTTTGAGAAATAATCATTTATAAATTTATCAAATAAATGAGGGTGAAACCCTATAAAATATTCATAATCTAAACTTTATAGAATTTGTATTTTATAGAATCCTAAAAATCCTGTAAAATGTTTGCAGTTCTTTTTTTGATTATCACTAAAATTTGCTACTCTTGTGTGAGATAAATTAGACTAGAAAAGATTTTGGAAGCTGTTATATTACCTTAAAAGTGTAAGATAACATTCTGATTACCAAATAATTTAAATTCCCCCAAATTAGCTAATTAGTTTGTGAAATAATTCATATTTTCACCTTTTCTCCCAGTGCCACTCTCTCTGATTCCGTGTCCTAGGTTTCTCTTGTTGGTATTGCACTCAAAGTTTGCGTTGTTTGGATTTTGTTATTTTAATGTTCACTGAGCAGTCCCTGAGCAGGTGGATGAGCGGGGCAAATTGGGGAGAGAGAGGAGCTTGAGGGGCTGTATTCTCAGTCTCGTTTCCCGTGTGCTTTTTGAGGATTTCTTTCGTGTAATTGTTTTCGTTACGTTTGTTACGTTTGTTATGGGCACCAGGTCCACATGCACCTAAAATGTAGACGTAATTGTGCACTTGGAAAATTTTTAGATTCAAGATATTAAAATTTCTTCTGGATAATATTAAATATTTTTTTATTTTCAGAGAATTCGTGGGAGTGTGATTATTAACCACATTTTGTAAAATTGTTGTAGCTTACATTGTACATTTTTTTAGTTCTACATTGTGACTTTATTTCTAAATGAATCCTAGCATAATTTACTATATAGGCAAATATTTATATATTTTACAATGTTATCTTTAATGAAAAGTTTTTACTTTTTGCTAGTAAGCAGTAAATATTAAGTATATATAACTAAAATTTTAGTAACCTTGAAACCTTAAAACCTTGAAAATACAAACATTGTATTTTTGTATGACTATCACCTTTATGTTTTGCTTCATTTTATAATCTAAGAAAATATTTAAATAAGATAATTCCGAAATACAATTGCTTTGTTTCCAATGGATGAATGAGGCTTTCGCCCAATTAAGTATCTGGGTGTAGCCATAAAAGCCATCCAACAAAACCCGCGCCCATCAAAAGCCTCCCCTGAAACCCCGCTTCCCGCTCTCTCCCGAAATCCGCCCCTATTCCCTATTCTGCTCCGACGCTTCTTCCCCACTCTTCCCAATTTTCCAAAGAGAGAGGCAGCTGGCAGCAAAAGCAACTCACTCAATAGTCCGAAAAGTGAAAAGAAGCCCATCCGCTGGGACCCAAAAAGGACCAGGTAACGGTTGCAGAAAAGCTCGCTCTCTCTCGGAGTCCGCTCTTGTGTTATCTCTCTCTCCCACGCAGGAACTCAACACATCTGGCAAAGGAAACGTCAAAAACGTGTGACAGCAGCAGCTCTGCGGAGAAGAAGAAGCTGGGAACGCCAAGTTTATCAGGTAGCAGAGGTCCTTTAGTCTCTCTCTCTCTCGCTGTCTCTCTGGGGAAGCTGTGCCTGAGCCTGTGTGGGAGATGGCGAGAGCATAGAGGGGTGTTGGTGTGAGTGAGGGCACGACACGTTGTTGCATCCTCGCCTGCCCAAGGAAAAGCGCTCAAAAGAAGGCAACTGAAAATAACGGCTTGATTCCTCTACAGCTTGATGTTTTTATACGCTTGCATGAGGATTCCCTTACTTTTAATACTTACCCGACTTATAGATCTTTAATATTTATAAGTATTGGGAAATTAATTTAAAAAAAATATTTTTAAGCTTTAAAGTCTAACAGGAATTACTAGGATATCAAAATCCTAGTGATTTCTCTGACTGAATGCATTGATATGGTATCTAAAATTTTTTGTATCAGAAGTTTCTATGTATTTAAAAAGAATTAATGCCTACGGTATTCAGGAAACCATACATTATTTTTCCTACATTTTCCTTTCATATTTTTTCATTGTGTGGCTGCTTTTTGGTTCGAAGGTTCCGCGTGGTGTCGATGGAAATGTACACGTGCTTTGTACGCTGGTATGCTGTTTGGTCGAGGGAATCGTTAAGGACGAGGGTGTAGTCCTGGGAGGGGAGCCCGGCTATTGGGGTTTTGGAGAAGGCCACACAAGACTGTCGTCACGATACTAGTGGGCACCCTTCCTTTACTGGCACTTCCTTTGAGAACTTTCTAATTGAATTTCTTGTTTTGACCTGCAGTTGTGACCCTGTCTTATCAATTTCACTCGTATGTATGTATGCATGTATCCGGGTGAATGTGTGTCTGTGTGTGTTTGTGGGTGGAATTATGTCATTCTGGCTGCGTCATTGTGTCTGCTTGAGGTTATTGATTATTCCTTGACGGTTATGACGAAATGAGTTTGTACGCTAAAAACTACTTTCACCTTCTACTTTTCCCCCGCCATCGGTACTATACACAGAGAAAAATATATTTTTGACTGCAATATAATGGTAATAAAATTGAATTTAAATTGGAAATGTATTTTTTGACCCCCCATCTATGTCTAAGGGCCCCCAGAAATCATTAGGCCTCTTAAAACTCTTAATTATATTTCTAAACAAATGCAACAAATTGTTGAATGTCCCAAACTCAGTGTAAATATTTTTTGTACATATTGCAAATTTTCACCATAATTTTAAATACATTTTTAAAGATTTTAATATAACAATCCCTCAATAAAAAATATCATTTTAACTGATATTGTTTTTGTTTTGCTCTGTGTGTGCTCTTGACTTGCACAACTATGACGTCATTGTTAACCCCGGAGCTTTCACTACAAACTACAACATAGAATCCTCTACAACCGCTTCGCCCCCTTTGTCAGCACTCGACTTTGATGTAGCCAGCCACCCACCCAACAACTTTCCAGCCCCCCACTTGGAGCAGCCTCAGCGTCAACGTCAAGTCAACTCATTTCCATTTCCATTTGATGCCTGATGCGGATTTTCTCCGTTTCCCCTAACTACATAGTTTGGAAAAGTTTGTTTTTCGAGAGCTTTTCAAGTCTCTGCACCCGCTTCCTCGTCTCAATTTGTTGTTTGGCTCTTTGTGGCTTTTATTATTGCGGCCCGAGATTTATTTTTTGTCATTGAAGTGATCTAATTAAAGTTTGTGTGGGCCGAAAAATTATAAGCGCCGCTGCTGCCGGGGTTAAAAGGATAACGAAATTTGTTTTCAGCGAAAGTTTTGGGGAAGGGTCACGCTTGTCGGAGGTGCAACTTGTTTTCGCTTTCGTTTCCAACAGCCAAAAAGTTGTTAAAAAGCCAAAAAAGTAATTTATTTCAGTTTTACTGCCTTCATCTCGTTTGTGTCCCTTCAGTGTGTGTGTGTGTGTGTGTGTCGCCAGCCTGCAAATGTAATGAGATGTTTTGACCCGCTAACTTGGTCCTTTCTTCTAACCCCTTCCTTTTCAGCCTTGCGGATGCTGATTTGGCTTGAAGCCTTGGCCAAGTTCTCTCTTGGCATCGGCTGCTTGATAATCAGATTTTTCCACTTTCCCTTCGCGCTTCGCTTCGAAATGGGTTAAACTTTTGCCGCCGACTTGTTGGGGGTTAAGTTTCGACATGGCCCAAGCCGAGCTAATCAAAGTTGGGAATCAGTTTCGCTGGATTACTAATACCTATAATGGAATGACAAAGGGGGCTTGGGGAAGATCGGGCCACAGAGATTTATTTGGGACTTTACAAACCCAATCAGAAATGGAAACACTAGAGATTTCTAATAATTGATAGGGAGTTTAGAAATGATTTGACCTGATTTTTATACCCTTGCAAGTTATTGTTAGTGCGACGTTTGTGTGTTTTTAAATTTAAATTCTAGTTCATACTTACTTTTGTATTTTTAATTTGTGACATTAAATTATCAAATTAAACACATTTCACTTTCTTTTGTTACAATTTATTTGCAGAAGAACACAAACTATCGCATTTTCATTTATTTATTTACAATATTAATTTGTTTTTCTTCGTTTCTTACTTCAGTTTAGCATATTTAATATGTATAAATCTAAGCAGATCCCTAATATAGACCGTAAATGTATAATTGTTTCATTCTCTCGTTACTTTTCAGTATAGATTACTTACAAAAACTCAAATACAATATTTCTTAACCGACTAAAGTTATCGATAAAACATTATCTGCTTTTGTGCACTCATCGGACTTATCGTTACTTGTATATTTTGTATTTTGTATTTTTAATACACGTACAGTGGGTAAAAACATCTATACAAATACGCTTTGTTGTTTGTGTGTGTGGAAAATCCTCAAAGTAATGTTCAGATTTAACTTAATATCTGTTCCAAGATTCAAAATTATTGTACCACATTTAGAATATCAATGGTTGTGTATACATATAATATGTACATATACATAAATATATAGTATCTTGAGTGTGTAAATATCAGCAAATATTCCAGTAGAGTCTCTATATAATATATATGTTTTGGGTTGCTTTTCCGCTCTAGGTCTGGGAGAAATCAGAGATTACAATAATTACTAATTGACGGGGTTGAAATCGAAAGCCATTTATCGAAATAATCGGTATCGCTAATCGAATTGATTTCATCTGCTCTCCTTTCTCCTCTCTCAATAAATAACTTAACTAAGGTAGAATATCCAGTTTTTGTCATGGACGAGTCGAGCTCTAGCTATGTACAATCACTAATCCCCACTTCCCACTCCTCACTCCTCGCCCTCGTATCCCAGACACCACAGTTGGGACAAGGGCACGGCTGTGGACTAGCTGCCCGCCACGCCCTCTTCCTTGCGCGGCCTCAGGATAAAGTTGAGGTTATAGTTCGTGTTGACCGCATAGTAGACATTCGCATTCTTCGGCATGACCAGCTCCTTGTCGGGCAGCACCTGCGCCAGGGTGAACCTGTCCGGATCGTCCTCAAGGCCCAGCTTCAGCATAGCATTGCGTATGACCTGCGGCGTCCGCTCGTTGTTGCCCAGCATTATGCTCTTGTAAAGCACAATTCCGTCCAGCTCGATGTTGTCCGTTTCGTAGGTGACCCGGATGATGTAGAAATCCGGCGCGGACTGCGGAGTACCGCCCGAGGGCTGCACCAGCTGGGCGTTGATGTGCGGCGAGCCGCCATTCGTGGTGGTGCCATTCCCATGGGACTTCAGGCCATTGCCCATGGACTGGGAGTGCGTCAGCTTGCCAGACTGCCGACCGCCGGAATTGCTCGAGTCCAACGACAGATTGGACACACTGCTCGAGGCGGACATGAGGGAGGCATGCTGGTGATGGGCATCCCGGTCAAGGGAGTTGTGCCTGGAGCTGGTGCTGCTGTTCAGCTCGCAGTAGAACTGCGATCCCGCTCCGCTGCTCGAGTTGGAGTGTATAGAGTCAGTCTTTCGGTGGCCCATAATCGAGGCCGTCGACGAGTTGGTCGTGTTCGTGAGCGATGTATTCGTGCTGACCACCGATTTTCGTGGGGCTGGCGGCGGCGGTTCCAGCCTGCAGCTGAGCTCGAAAGCCTCGCGCTCGTCGAAGACCGGCATCGAGTTGAACCAGTGATCGAAAAGGGCGTCCGCCTGGAGATTGTAAGTGTTGGCAGCGCCCTGGAGCAGCTTGATCTGAGCCAGAACCTCGAACTCCTTGCGCTTCTTGTCAAAGTTGATCAGCTTGTCCTCGGTGAGGTAGTCGGGATTGGCCGTGTGGATCATGGTCAGGTCGGTGAGGAAGGTACCCAAGTAGGGTATCGTGCCATGTGAGGTCTGAGTGCCCAGGTTTAGGATAAGCTTCTGCAGGTGCCGGTCACTCTGATCGCTGCCTGGATCCGGGTTCTTGGCCGTTCCCTCACGCTTCAGCACCTCTCGCAGGGTCCAGGCATTGTTGTCCTCCGAACAAATTCTCGCCAGCTCCGTAAAGACTTCCATCTGAGTGAAGAGATAGGGAAAAGGGTTAAGTAAAGCTTGGTATATAACAAATTATGACAGACTCACCCTCTCCTTGGGCAAAACCTCCCAGATCTTGGAGAGCCTGTAGATGGAATTGGAGTTCAGAGCCGAAATGATGGCCTTGAGCGAGCTAAAGTTCTTGAGCATGCGCAGCTCCTGGGCAATGTCAATCCATCGTGAAATGTTTAGAGCGCGCTCCTGATAAAGATATTTTATTATTATTATATATTTTAATATATACTTTCCAAGATAAAACCCACCTGAGGCTTCAGCCGATCTATCAGGATGCTGGACACCACCCGGAAGAGCACTGCATTGAACTGGTTAATGGTGGCCACCACAGTCTCCGATCCACCGCTATCCCTACGCGCCCATGTATGTCCCAAACACTGATGGGGTATCAGACGCTTGAACAGCTCCGTGTCCATGCGGGTTAGCTGCTCGGCAAAGTGCCGGACGGGCACGTGGGGAAAGCGGAAGGCCTGCAGAAAATGTGTGGGTCCACGGTAGATGGGTCCATGACCCATGGGCGAGAGATACAGGCCATTAAACTGATCGGTGAGGTCGTACGAGGAGCCATAGTGTGTGGGAATCAGAAACTGCTGCACCGGCTGCGAGCCTGCAGCCGAAAGCCAAGAAAGGCCATTGCCCTCCAAGCCACCACCTCCTCCTCCGCCGCCACTGCCGCCATTTCCATAACAAGCCTGGCGAATGAGCCGTTCTAGACGATTCAACACCTTGATGTGCAGGTCAGAGCGTTTCAGTCGCTTGGTGGCAAAGCCCAGGATCTGCAAAGAAAATGATAAAATTTATAAATATTATAAAATACAAATTTCTTTAATTTTAATTCCCACCTGCTGCAGGTTGTCCTCATGCCAGTCTTCTGGAAATCCATCCAGCCACACATGCAGAGCCGAGACAAGCGTTTTCTTGTGCTGCTCATGGATGGAGGCATGCGGATCGTAGGCCGGGTCCATGGTCTGGCCACTCTCCTGTGCCTGCTCCAGCTCCTCCAGATGCTTCTCGTGCAGCGCATCATAGCGCTGCGTCAACAGACTAAGCACCTGCTTTGGCGTGGAGAAGGTGCGGTATGTGGACAGGAACACGTTGATGAACGTCGACTCCAGCTCCCCGTCGTCGGTGGCCAAAGCCTCCACCAGACGGGCCAGTGTCGCCGCCTTAACAAAGCGCACTCGCACTGTCTCCCACTCCAAATGGGAGATCTCATCATCAGAGTCCTGCAGGATAAAAATTATATGTATAAATTCAAGGGATAAAGGCGAGGAATTTTCAATTTAAAATACTGAACAGCCAACGATGTTATCCGGCTAAGTAATTGATTACAAGAGTTACTTACATTGCTGGCCGTGGGCGTTGGTCGGTGGTAGCGCACCTTCTTCAGGTAGACGGTGAAAATTGCATTCTTCTCGTGCTCTTCGCCCCAAAGGCGCCACGTGGGCTGTAAAATAGGAAAAAACGGAAAACGGATTAGTCAAAGTGAAGGTGAAATGAACTTTCTAAAACTAAAATGTGTTTGTCTTTCCCTCAACTTTGTGTGGAAACTTTATTTAGACCCGGGATTAAACTATAGCCTTAATTTTCATCCAAATGCTAGAAATATTTATCCAACTTAATATATATTTTCCCCATTAATTAAGCCAAATGTTGTTGTTGTTTATGGTACATGTATGGTATCTCCAAATTCAATAAATATTTAAGGAAAATGGGAAATCTGTGTCAAAGTCAAAGATCACTGCCTATTCAATGGCAATTAAATGTATCATCCATCTAAATTTAGCCGCAATATCCGACGTATTTTAAATTTATTTCCCCTTAATACGAGCGCAAGAAATTTTAAATATTCTCAATATAAACAATATGCCATTCGGGGTTTGTGCAAAATGTGTTTTGTGCACGAAAAATTGTTTGTTTTTGTGGAAATTCGGCTGTCGGGCATTTCCATTTCCGCTTCGTGTGGCATCTTTGGCAGTGTTAAGGCCCCCAAACAGCATTTGTTCTTGTCTAGTCTCGGTATTTTAATTGATACATAAATTCTTTGCTAATTTGTTGGATAGGCACAACCGAATATGTTTCAAAAGAAATAAAAATTAAAATGTTTTTCAAATCGTTCTGGCCTAATTGGAAATGAGAGGCAACATGAAAATTGTGCAAGACGAAATTTATGTAAATGCAAAATCACTTATTAAAAAATGTAAACAAAAAATTCCTTTATAGAGAAAATAGTTTTGTTACGAAAAAGTTGGTGATTCAACGCCGCACTTTGTTATGTATTTTAGCAGCAGTTTTCCCAAGGCCCCCGTTTTTCAGCGCGCCTCCCCGGAAAATGCTACACATATTTGCGCTTAATCAACGCCAAAGCATTAAAATTCTAATTAGAAAATCATGCAACCGACAATGGCAGCGCTGCTAAGCTCTCTTTACAAAATACCTTTTGTGTTTATGTAAAAACTATGTAAATACCGGGCACACAAACGGGCCCACATAAATGCGGCATAAGTGCTTAAATTGAAATTTACTCGCAGCCATGCCAAAAGCGTGAAAAAAGCATTAAACGAGAAGTGAATGAATAAGCATAAGCGGAGCGAGTTGAATAAACGCCGAGCAGCAGCAGCCACGAAGGGAATGGCACGCAAAGTTCACGTCGGCGGTATAGGTAAGTGTCTGGTACTTGGATCTGTGTCGGTGATTGGGTGTGCGTGGTGCTGGCGCCCACCAATAATAAACAGAAGCTAAAAGTTACAACAAGCCGTGGATTAGGAAAAGTCCCTATAAAAAGATTTTCTATTGGCCCAGCACAGAGAAAAATTAACGTGGCTTATTTTTAACAATTTTAATTTTTACTTTTCTATAGGTCCAGGGAGCTTTCTTTTATTATAACATTTGAATTTCAGTACTTAAATTCTAAATTACTGTATATTTGGTTTATCTGTATGTTAAATTTTAGACTGATCGAAGAATTAATAAGGCTACAAGAGGAATTAAGTACTTTCTCTGCAGTATTTCCTCTTTGCAGCCGCCAAAAAGTAGGCAAGAATTTTGGGATAGCAAGTTAAGGGTTTTCGTATGGTCGAGGCATACAATAAAAACTTTAAATCGTTTTTTTTTTTAAATAAATGTGGTTTTAGATACATTTTTCTCTTAGAATAATAGATCATGCATTTTATTGTAATTTTAAAA
>JAEIIL010002838.1:0-10026 GCA_018905715.1 Drosophila lini | reverse complement strand
AGAACTGAAGAGTCATTAAAAATAAAGAAATAACTTTTATAAGTTTTCCCTTTATATAGGAAAATAAATAAATGTTTCTAGTGTATTGTACAAATTGCTGTCCATCAATCAAATGGCAATCTCTTTCTCTCTCTCTTTTATTTTCTATGTTAAATGACAGTGTCAAAGCCAAAAAAAAAAAAAAAGAAGAAAAGAAATGTTAAAACTCTTGTTGACCAGCCAGTCAGTCAATGGCCAAGTGCAGCGGCCACATCAGCTTACTGGCAATGATCGCTCTGGTCAGCTGCACTCCCCGCCCACCTGCCACCCCCCTTTTAATTGTTTTCTTCTTGCAATTTCCATTATTTTTTTTCATTTCCATGCTTGGCTTGGCCGCCCCTCAATTTGTTACGCTTTGGCGCAATTGCGCCAAATAGTTGGCAAAAGGCTTTCAGGTCTTTCAGGCCAGCCTCCTCCGACAATAAAAACAACAACAAATAAATACAAAAATATATTCACCGAACAGAGAACAGAAAATATTAAAAATAAACCAAAGGAATAATATGCAAATGAAATTAAGTCAAATTAGTGGAAATTTTTTTTCGTTTGAACATCAAACTTTGTGGTGGCCCACATTTTGACAATAACAAAAATAAAAACAAAAGAAATGGGAAATTGTAAAAATGTTTGGCAATTAATTTTTCGGGTTTCCCATTTTTTTGTTTATAATACAACACAAATATTATATAAAAGAAGACAGAGAGAACTGGCGGGGAGGGAAAATAGAAAATAGAGAGAGGAAAAATTCAAAGAATAAATATGAGAAACTTTTTCCCAACCAAAAATATGGTTGACTCTTGTCGTGTGTGTGTGTGTGTGTGTGTATGCGTGCTTAAATAATTTATAATTAAAAATAGCAAAAGGCGTGTTGCAAGAGGAAGAGAGAGCAAGAACGAGAGCGGGGGCGTTTTCGAAAATGTTGAAAGTCAGTTTTTCAGAATACAAAAATGTTTTCCCATTTGCCGCTGACCAAATTTGGTCAAATTTATATAAACAATGATACATTTTTCATTTCGGCCAGAGAGAAAAGAAAAACTAAAGAGAGAAAGAAAATTAGAGGGAGAGGAAATCGTGGAAATCTGCGATTAAAATTGCAGGCCAGCCAACGTGGCGTATACTTAATTGCACTCAATATATCCATAAAGATATAGAGTGTATATATATATCAATATTTGTGTACGTCCATAAACGCTTTTAGCTGATTTATCTGATGCGTTTTTGGCCGCCCCAAAACAAAGAGGAACATTTTATTGGCCAAATTTTCTTGATTTCTTTCATTTATTTTTTTTATGCCAATTAAATTTTTTTTTCCATGTTAAGTGTTTAATGTTTTGATGTTTTACGATATCAATGAACTCGAAAAACGAGTAATAATAATTATTTGTAATTCACTTTTTGGGTGCAAAATGGTTTCTGTTCAAAAAATACACGACATTATGGCGCTTTGTTCAAGTTCATGCCTTTGGTCAACGTGTCGTATGCTTAATATATGTACATGAATTATTTTCGGGGCATATTACGCATACGCCAGGTATGCACGGGCAGGTACAGATCAACGATCAAGAAGCCAATCAAGCGGAAGCTGAAAACCAATGCAAAACACACAAAATACGAAACAAATCACGGCTAAGGACAAATTTTAGTAGTGACAAATTGATCTTATTCTCCTTCGATCGTTGATTGCTGTGGGTCTTTTTTTGTTGGTGTTTCATTTTTTGGGGACCAATTTTCTTGGCAAGTGAATAATTGCTGTGCTGGCTTTCGTGGTCGTCGCCGTCGTATGTGCTCATCGTGCTTTATTTAGCCAGATTCACACAGAACAGCTGGCGTTTGTTGCTTCCCACACAGACACACTTTCCTTGGGGAGATTTTCCGGTTGATAAACAAAAAGTCTAAAGTTTTTTTCTTCTTATTTTTTAGGTGAAGACCACGCGGATTACCCATAACTATAGCAAGTCCGGCAATAACAGCTCCAGTACCTCCAGTACCAAGGTCAGCAGCTCCTCAGCACCAGTTACACGCACAACTTGTGGCATCGAGGAGATTTGGGACGAGCAGGTCCTAAAGCAATTGGTAAGATATATATATTCTAATGATCAGTACTCCTCCGCCCATCAAAAGAAAAAATAAACCTAACAATCAAACACGAATCAATCAATCGTCATAGCTGGAACAGGCGTCCACCTACGAGGAGCGTCGCAAAATCCGTGCACGTCTACGCGAACTTATGGCGGAACGCGAAGGTGAGTCCACAGCCCATTTGTTCTCCTCTCTCTAACCCTAAATATTATAGTAAATATTATATATATACCCCAATGAATCCCAGCGGTTTAAGTTCTACTACAGCGACCCAAGACAGCTCTCCAGGATCTCTCAATATCTTGTGTTCTGTATCTGTTTATCTTGTAGATAAAGCGCACAGCAACTAGGCACAGCTAGGCAGGCAAGGCCGCGTCAGTTATAGGACCCCAATTTAAGCGTTTTAGTCGACAGGTATATTGCCCACACCACCAAAAGCGTTTTCATGTCCCCGTGTTCCAGTTAAAGTTCCAATTCTGTCGCGTTCCACACACACAAATCGTTATCGTGTTATCGTTTTAGAGCTAGGATTGTACATATATCGAAAACAAAAGTCCGATATGGTAAACTTTGGTTAATCGAAATTTTAATTACAAAAAAATATTACATATAATGTAAAAATATTGGAATCATGGAAAAATATGAGACAAGTTTCCTATCCCAATTATATTGGCTCTATATATCAAGCAGAATATCGATTTATTGCATAAATATCGAATCACAAATCGACTTTTGATTAAATATAGACTTTCACGTCAAATATCCTTACAGTATCGATTTTTTCTACCATCCCATAGTTATCGTGCTATTGTTCTCTTACTATCGATCCAGTGCTATCGTTATTGTTCCATTGTTTATCTCCAATTCGTTGTACTGCCGTCCAAAATTGTTTCAAAAACGTCATCGAATGATGGCTTCCTCACCGTTTCACGTCGAAGACCCACATAGAACTGGAATCGATACATTTAATATCGATATACCATTTCTTTTAGTTTTTTTTTTTTATCGATTTTCTCCCCATACTCCATAATCTTTAAATAAAACCCACTTCGTTGACCTCTTAAAGGGAGGATTATCAATCGATTCCAGCAAGTTTTAGACCCTACGAAACCCTTTTATTCTTTGTATTGCTTGTTTTACGTTCGTTGTCGTTGCCAGTTTCTCTCTCTCCATGTCTTTATCCATCTATCCTTTATCTCTAAACTATCTCTCTCTCTCTAAACTAACTAAAAACAAAAAAAAAGAACAAAAGAACTTGAAGCAGGAGAAGGAGGAGGAGGAGAGCAGCGCCAGCGAGTATGAGGAGATCATCGAGGAGGTGACCGACTACAGCGACGAGGAGGAAGAGGAGCAACCGCCCAAAAAGGAGGAGCCCAAAAAGGAGGTGGCCAAGAAAGTGGTGACCCCAAAGGAGGTGACCACTAGCACCACCACCAAAAAAGAGGTTACCCAAAAGGCTGAGAAGAAGGAAACTGCCACCGCCACAGCCACCTCCGCCAAGTCCACCAAAGTCGTCGAGAGTGTTGGCAAAAAGTTGGCCAAAGTTGAACTGGCCAGTAGCTCCGCCTCCACCTCCAGCACCACCACAGACGGTGTTGTCCAGGTGCAGGGTGAGTCTCTGCCTGCAGCACCGACCAAGTCAGGACCAGCAGCAGCAGCAGCAGCAGCAGCAGCAGCAGCAGCAGCAGCAGCAGCAACAGCAACGAGCACCAGTAGCTTAGGTAGTAGGAAACGCAGTAGTCTTAGCAGTAGCCAGGTTAGCACAGTGGTTAGGGTCAGGGACAAAGCCAACAGCACAGAGACAATGCCAGTCACAGGATCATCGCCATCACCATCATCGCCCTCCGCTTCGGGAACGGGAACGGTAACGGCAGCCCGGCTGAGTGTTCCCTCGAAAGAGGACTCCGGCACGGAAAGCGGCGAGGATCTGCGCCTGCTGGCCGCTGGATTGCGGGACACCCTACAGCAGCGCAGCAGCGGAAGCGATGCCAGTGAAGCCAATCGTAGTCTTGTCGAGGAAGTGACCGATGCCTTAAGCCGCCTGGAGAGCAGCCTGAAGCAGGGCAAAGAGCTGGCCGTCGACGGTGGCCAGCGGCAGGCATTGCTCGGCCTGGTGGCCCGCCTCCAGAGTGGACTCAGTGCGCCAGAGAAATTGGCCGACCAGCAGCCCACGTCCCAGCCTGAAGAAGTCGATCCAACGGCGGGTAGTCCAGAGCCAGCGGAATCGTCCGACTGCCGGCAATCGCGTTTCGCTAAGCGACGCCAACGGAACAGCCGCCACACAGTGGGCGTGAGCAGAGAGGAACTGGCCGATGCCAGGCGCTATATGGAGGATATGCTGATGCTGGAGGGCAAGGAGTTCGCCCTGGCCAAGACGCCCAGCTCTGGGGCGGTAGGGCCAGCGCAACTCTACAGACCCAATCAGTTTGTGGCGGCACAACAGCAGCAGCAGCAACAGACACATCCACAGCCGCAGCCAGAATCCCTCAAGGTTATACCAGCCGCAAGTCCCCTACAAAGTCCATCACAGCTTAGGCCCAATCCAACCAATAGGCGACCCCTGTCCGGGGATTATGCCGTAAGCTTTGCCAGCTATGAGGCAGCACAAAACTCGCAGAACTCGAGTCCCGAGGGAGCTGAAACATCGCCCAACTCGAACTCGCAATCCAACTCGAACTCGAACTCGAATTCTAGCTCCAATTCCAGTCGCTTTGGCGGCGGCAAGAGGCACATGATGAAGCGAGCCAATACCATTGACATACCCAAGGCTAAGGCCAAGTATATGGCGGATTGTGACTCGGACTCGGATCTTGAGGATGACCAGGGTCCCCATTTGGGTCTCAAGCGGGCCGTCCAGGTGAGCGTCAAGCGACGCGTTCACAACGCTGTTCCGCCCTTTGAACCGAAAACGGAGAACGATCACAAGTTTTTGGCCTTTATTAACAAGCAGAGTCACCAGACCGGTCTGGGCTGGGGCGGCAGTGGTGGCCGGAGTGTGTCCAACTGGACGCACAAGTTTGGCAACATTAAGCATACGTTTGAGACGGGTGCCGCGGCAACGGTGACCAAGGGTAAGCCACCGCCAGTGCCAGGTCATGTGCCCGGTTGGGCCAAGCAGGAGCAGATGCATCATCAGCAATTGCAACGGGAGCAGATGCAGCGAGAGCAAATGCAGCGAGAGCAGTATCAGCGTGAGCAGAGGCAGAGGGAACAGAGAGAACAAAGGGACTTTAAGCAGAGGGATCAAATCCAGCGAGAGCAGAACCAAAGAGAGCTTTCAAAACGTGAGCAATTCCAGCGAGAGCAACTCCAGCGAGAGCAATTGCAGCGCGAGCAGTTGCACCGTGAAATGCTTCAGCGAGAACAGCTACAACGCGAGCAACTCCAGCGCGAACAGTTGCAACGCGAGCAGCTTCAGCGAGAGCAACTCCAGCGAGACCAGTTGCAGCTGCAACAGCAACAACAGGCCGCCGCCGCAGTACAAATCGAGCGGCAACGTCGCCAGGAACTGGAGCGTCAACTACGAATCGAGCAGGAGGCACGCTACGAGCGTGAGGAACGCACTCGCCTGGAGCGGGAGTATTACGAGCAGCAGCTGCAGCGTCAGCAGCAGGAGCGTCAGCAGCAGCTGGACCGACAGCGCCAGCAGCAAGAGCAACTCGAGCGCCAGCGTCGGCAGGAGATGGAGCTGCGACTGCAGCAGCAACGCGAGCAGGCGGCCCAAGTCAACAACTTTATACATGCCCCACAGTCTGTCTTCAGGCCCATTGAGCATGAGACTCCCAGCCAGCCGGGCATCTACAAGCCCATTGCCCAGAAATCTCAGCCGAATCCGGCCATTTGGAAGCCACCAACGCAGCAGCAACAGCAGCAGCAGCAACAGCAGCAGTTGCAAGCGCCACAATCGCAGCAACATTTGCAGGCCAGATCCGCAGGCACTTCCTACAGCAATACACCCTCGCCCTCATCCACGGCGGCCACTTCACCCATCGGCCTGCCCTGGGTGGCCAAGCCCAAGGTGGACAATAGCGACTTTCGCCGGAAGGCACATCACTTTGAAGAGCGCTCCCTGAGGGACAATCTGGAGCAGCAGCAGCAGCAGCAACAACAGGGACCCTCATATCATCCCAATGGCAATCATGGCTATCTGCAGCGACACAACTCGCTGCGTTCCAAGGCAGCACCACCGGCGTTGAGTGAGTTTAAGAAGCGGCCATCCCTGCCCAATGCCATGGACCCTGGGGTGGCACCATCTCATCCGCCCTCTCATCATCAGCAGGCATATCAGGCACCACCGCCGCCCACGAATATCTCCTTTACCTATGCCGATTTTCCGCCAGTTAGGCGACATGCCGGCGCCAGTGCCCATAATTATCGCAGTCAGCCGTGTCTGACGAGTGCCGTGGAACAGGCCGAGGCACTGACCAATCCCCTGGCAGCTCCTTTGGTTCTAACCAGCTCCAATCCCACCTACCTGCCGCCGCCGTCGTCTCAGTCGCAGCCGACGAGGAGATTCGATTACATTAGCAGTCCCATAGATGTGGATGCCGAGAGTCCGCCGAATAGTCCCACCAGCTTTATGACCATGCCCAATCCCGCTTTGATGACGGACAACACGGACGATGATCTCGATTTGGATTCGGACAACAATATGCTGGAATATCGTGCCGAAACCAAGGTGATGAGGAAGCCACGCAGCCAGACGGCCGTCCGAGTGGCGGATCGTAGGAATGCCCATATGAGCGATGATGAGGTCTATGGCCGGAACTCGAGGGCGGCCAAGTCGTTGCTATACACCATGAAGCAGCTGGGACCGGGAGCTCCAGCTCCAGGAGGAAGCGGTTCTAACCATCATCATCACAAGAGGCAACCTTTGACGGCTCCGAGTTCTCCAAAATCGGGTTGCTTGTCACCCGATGGACGTCAGTATCAAGCTCCGCTTGTGGAACCACTTTTCCCGCAACTGAGCACCTTTGAGGCCAAGCGGCAGCCACAGTTTACCCCAAATGCGCCACCAGCAGGCCCACCACCGATGAATTACCAGGCGAATCCCACATATACGCCGCCCAGAACTCAGACCCAGAGTCAGGTTCAGGATAATGCCAGCTCTTATTTGGGTGAGACTCAAACGTCGTATGTGGTGACCTATCCTGTGGAGGATTCGGGCGATGAACCCGAACCCGAGTCTTTGGCCATGTCCTTGAGTCACCAGCAGCACCGTTTGCGTCGCACCTCGGAGCATTCGAATGCCAGCTCCTCGCTATCACTGGGCAGCACTAGCTGGACAGCGAATCCAGTGCATAATACGGTTACCGGTTCGGTTGCTGGTTTGGTTCCGGGATCAGTTCCGGCTACTGGATCATCGATTTCTGGATCACTTGCTGGATCAATTCCTGGCTTGATGCCAGTCTCTGTACCTGTGGTTTCCACAGGCCCACCAGTGGATCGTAGCACAAAGCCACAGTTAAGTCAGCCGCCAACAGGCAAGAAAGTGGGAAATCAACAACCTCAACAGGTGCCTCATCAGTCTCAACAGCCTCAACACCAAGTGCCTCATGGAATACCTCACCCGAAATCTCACGAAATGCCTCACTTACCACAGCAAGTGCCTCTGGGAATGCCTCACCAAAGGCCTCAGCAGTTACCGCAACAAATACCCCAACAGTTACCCCAACAAATACCCCAACAAATACCCCAACAGTTACACCAACAGGCACCTCTAACCACCAACAACAACAGGCCCAAGTTAAGCACTCGAAGCCACACCATTCAAGGTGACAACAGCTACGAGAATCGTCCTCTCCAGAATCGTATAATGTCACAGCAAACCCTCATCAACAGTGGCTCCAACTCCACCCAGAAGTTCCAACAGCAGAAGGAGCAACATCAGCACATTAGCGAGCTGCGACGCAAGAGCCTGGGCAATGTCCTGGAGAGCAGCCAGCGTAGTGCCTACTTTGAGCAGGAGTACAAGTCCTCGGCGCCTTCGGACACACCTGACATAGTCAAGTCCTCGCTGCCCAAGGAAGATGCGCCGCTTCTTAAGAAATTCGGACCACCACAGCGTCATCATTATGTGCCCAATGCGTATCAGAGTCCGCAGCTGAACAAGCCGGGGGGCAGCAGTAGTAGCACCAGTAGCACCACTATAACCAGCAGTGCCACCAGCACAACCACCATGGTCCAACAGCAGAACAAGCCCAGTATAGTGGAAACACCGGCAACGCCACAGCCTCAAGTGCCGCCCGAGGACGAGATACCCCACAATATAGTCTTTAACAATGTAAGCGCCTTTACCTCGCTAAGCAGAAGGAATCTCACCGAGGAGGATCACCATCAACAGCAGCAGCAGGGATCACGGGTTAACCGATTAAGTAAATGCGATTCCTGGAATCAAATCTGTCAGCTGCAGACCAGTCCCAGTCCCAGTGCCAAATATAATCAACCGAATGCCGCCAGCAGCTCTTCGCCCGGCGAACTGAGACGCACCAAATCCGGCCATTCGCTGGCCGTGCCCAAGCTGTACGAGGCGGGCATAGACAAGTCCCAGGTTAGCGAGAAGCAACGCACCGTGGCGGCCTATTTCTCGGGACAAAAGTCACCCAATCAAATGGAGGAGCTGCGTTCCACGACCACAACAGCCATAACGAGTAGAAAGTCTGCGATAAATCGAACCAAAACCAGCGAGAAGCTATCGGCAGCGGCACGTAAATCGCTGAGTTCCCTGACGACCACCTCCAATGGCAACATGTCCTCGGTGGGACTGGGCAGTAGTAGTAGTGCCATGATGCAGCAGCAGCATCAATCCTCCTCGATGATGATGGGTGGCGGTGGCCTCAGCCGGAGTGCCACCATGCCGCACATAGCCAATCTGAATCTGCTGGACGAGAGCAATGTGGAGGATGCCTTCGAGCAGCTAATGATGGGTGCCTAAAATCTCCTGCCAAATCCTGTCCAGCCAACCAACCAAGTCATGCCATGTCAAGTCAAGTCAAAACCCTTCAAGAATTTAACAAAAAAAAAGAGGCATTCCAGTTCCGAAAACTGGATGAAAACCAAGAGAAAATCATCATAAAAAAAGATCAAATTAAAATAGAAACGAAATCGAAATCGATATCGAAAAGGGTTTGATAAACGATAAATATAACTGCGAAACGGCAAAAACTGTACTGATTAATGTTTACTGATATTTAAAAAAAAAAAAAGGAAAAGAAAACTACTGTTGAGTCTAGAATTAGCTTTGTTTTTTTATAATTTTATTTCTTTTTTTTGTTTAAAGAGAAGTTTTTTTCCGAGTTTGAAGAAGCAGTTAGATAAAGCAGTTTTGAAAATAGCAGTTAGAAAAGCATAAATGATCATTGAAAAGCAAATTAAAAGCAGAAAAATATCCGAAAACTTCACATAAAATAAAGGAGGGACCTGGCGGTTTCTATTTGTTTTTATTTTTCACCGCATTAATTAATCAAAATAAAATAAAATATTAAACGAAAATGTTTGCTGCTCGGCGTCCCAACTGAAATAAGAAACAACAAAACAACAACAAGCAACAAACAAACAAAAAACAACAAAAAGAAAGAAAGAAAGAACAACAATAATTAAGCAACAAAACAGCAACAGCAACTTGATCAATAATTCAGAGATTTGTGAGTTGAATTAAAACAATATTTTTATATCAGAACTGTACAGAGAATGCCAGCCGCCCCTTTTTTTCTTAATTTTTTATTATTTCTTGCCAGCGCCCCCTTGCTATGCCTTTAAAATAAAACCTAAATAAAAACATAAAAAACATTGCATACCGCCCAGCAGCAGCAGCCTAACAGCATAAAAAAAGAAACAGCACACACACACAAGCACAATATAAAATTTTATAAAAATTTTATTAAAAAAAAAAGCACAGTTATTTGACAA
>JAEIIL010002835.1:0-21618 GCA_018905715.1 Drosophila lini | reverse complement strand
TCACTGCGTTGCAAACTTCTGACTGAAATTATAATACCCTGCAAGGGTATAAAAAGAATAGAAAAATGTTAATTTTTTATTTTAAATTTAGTATGCAGATTTGTAAGACCTATGAAAAACTAACATAGATAAGGTAACCCAACTGAAATTAGGGCTTTTTTGACTGAGGTATGATATATTAAAACTATGATTTGCCAAAAAATATTTTCAGATAAAATAAAAAATATATCTCAAACTGCAATTGTTAAACAGTAAATATAATATGTATAGGTAGAACTTTGTTGTTTTTCAAAATATATACATATACGGGTTAGTTAAAACTGACCAATTGTTAATCGTTAGTAAGTGAATAGCTTACGAATCTTAATCAGCTGCTTATTTGTTTAGTTTTAAACTCATTCCCTTGCTCAGCTCTTTAAGTTGCAGACCTTTAGTTTGGCTAAAGAAAGCCTCCCTTGGTGACTCAGTTAGTCTCTTGCCTGATCTCTTAATCTTTAGGCAAATCCCAAATATAACAAGCAAAAAGCAACTTTTACAAGAATAATTCCACAATAATTCGAAGTTGACAACGCAGGGAATAAGATCACTTCAAAGAGGTCGCCTTTATTGGCTGCGCCCTATTCCTGTTACACCCATTCGTTAGTGAGTCCAGGTCGATATTTTGCTCGTTTTCCCCTGACACCGCCACCCAAGCAATGCAACAGTTCCCTTGCCATGGAGCCCATCTCCGGATGGTGACCTCGCCGCCGCCTCCAGTATATTCTCTCGCTTGCGTAGACTTTTGTGAATGGGTTTTATTTTATCATCTCTCTTCTTGCAAACAAAAAGCGCTTACAGTAGGAAGTCTAAAAAAGAGCGACTAATTTAGATTTCGAATGGGCGCGATCGGCGATTACTTGGAAATAACAAGGGGGCCAGTCTGCTTGGCAGCATCGCGCTGCTTGGCCACAATCTGGTTGGCAATGCGGTCCAAATCGCGCTGGCCGATGGAGCTCAGTTTGCGGCCACCGTCCGGGTGCTTCTCGACCAGGCGGGCGTGCTCCAAAGCCTGCAGTGCCTTGCGGGCAGCACCGTCGGCGGCGCGGCAGAAGTGCGATGGGTGGACACCGTTGCGCTTGCGTCCGCCGTAGATCTTGGTGATCGAGCCAACGCCAGCGGGACTGCGATGATACAGGTGGCGCAGGATCGAGGCGCAGCGCACGTAGAACCAGTCGGGATCGTAGGGGGCCAGCTCCTTGAATTTGGCAGTCTTGACGATGTCCATCTGGTCGGGCACCTTCAACTTGCCAGTCCTGCGGGGGAAACAAACAAACGCGTGTGAGGTTATGTCCATAGACACTCCACTCAGCCGTCGGCTACTCACTTCTTGAGGAAGACGGCCACCGCCTTGGTAACCGCGTGCTGGTCAATATCCTTCACTGTGACGCCTGGCATCTGCGGAAAACAAGGCAAAAACCATTAGAAAACTCGAACGAAACACGTTGTTCGCACATCGCCGAATCGCACACACACACGCGAGCGCGATGCACACAGACACACGGATAGACAACAAAAACTTGGCGAATCCACGCTGACTTTCCGTCAGGTTGCCTTTTTGCATGCAAGCACACAACTTCTGGGCCAATCGCTAGCTGGCGCCATTCATTCGCCGCGCTGGGCGGTCACTTTCATTGAGTTTTGGCATTTCAAACATAAAAAAAATAGTAAATCACATGAAAAGAATTCAGCACAACCTTTCTCGTTAAAGTCAACCGGAAAAAAGAACAAGGCGCGCGAAGTTGGCTGCGGTTCAGAGCTGCAAAAACTCGATGTCGCTATCGATACCAAAAGAGGCGATACATCGGTGTTAATTTCACACATCGAATGTCTCGCCTCGGATTGTTTATTTATTTTGTATTGTTATTCTTTGGCTACGTCACAGATATTTTCCCCTTTATATTGTAACTATTATTTACTCTATTATCAATAACATTACCAATAGGCGCAAACCGTTCAAGACATTAGTATTGCCAGACTGTGTGGGGAAAGCCGTCGCTTTTACCCAATTTATCGCGCTTTCGGTTTTTCAGCGGACAGACCACTTGAGTTGGGTGAAAAATTTTTCATGAGGTTTAATTTTCCGCGGAAAAGAGCAGGAAAATCTTCAAAAGGGCCTCGTGAACCCATATTAAATGGCATTACCGGACTGATGAAAAAGATTCTCGAGACCAGCGAACGCAGTATTTTTTTTTTGTATTTTCCAAGCAAATTTCGGCCCGCTGTGGTGTTTTTCCAACGTAATAGACGGCGGTCACACTGCTACCGAACCGAAAAAGAAGTGCAACGCGCTGCGTCTAATTAATTTTTGATCACTTTGATCGATTTGGCCGCGGCCGAAACTGGACATTCGCAATTGGGCGGCCAGCCGCCCTCGCCCCCCCCTCCTGACCGCCATTAGACGCCGCTGCCGTCGCCGAGCGAGTGACGCACGTCGGTGTGTGTGCCTTGTTATTGTTGTTGTTGTAGGCGCTTGCTACGTTCGCCGTTCGGCGCTGGTGTGCGAGTGCTAGCTGTGTGTGTGTGTGCGCAACAGCAAGTGTGTGTGTGTGCAAAGCAGTATTGTCAAAATTTACAAAAAAAAAAAAACCAAGCGAAGAACGGAAAAACTCATGAAATGAGAAGCTTACAGTTAAATAACTAAAGAGACTGAGGTGTGCGTGAGCTTGTGTGTGTGCGTGCGAACGGAGCAAGACGTTCCAGGGTCCTGGCAAGGCCAGCGATCTTCTGTTTACAAACACACATCATCATCATCAACATCGGCGCCCATCTCTCTTTTAGCTGCAACATTTGGAGGACCGGAAGACTGTAAGCTGACCGTCGCGCGCACCAGAAGCAACAAGTAAACAGCCCGGGCCCGGAACAAGCAAACATACGCAAACGCACCAACCAAACGCGCACCTGGGAAGGCCCGGGTGTGCTCGGGGTGCGTCCGCATGTGGTGGCGTTGGCGGCACTCCGATAGAAGCAATAGAACCGAGTCCCGAAGTGACCTCATCGCAGCCAGAATCCAGGGCTTGATTCCCATCTGAGAGAGAGAGAGAGAGACACTTTGCCAATTCCCATATTCCAGTTCCTCCTGCAGGGCTGCAGGGTAGGTAAACAACCTGTGGCTCTTTCCATTGATTTCCATATTAACATACTGTCTATCTTTCTGGATGTTCCAGGACCCGCAGAGCAACGGGAAGAAGCAGCTAACCGGCGAACCTGCCATGGATGTCGAACGAAGAAGACGGTGAGTGGGTGTGTGTGAGTGTGCTCCTCATCCTCCTCCTTCTGCTCGAGATGGCGGCCCAAAAGCGACTGTGTGTGCTGCTCCACTCAATTAATTGTCAGCTTCAGTAGCAGTAGCCGCAGCAGCAGCGCAGATACGTGCGACTCGGACTCTGATTCAAAGCCCCGACTTGGACTCGCACAAGCCAAAACATAAAGAGCAGAAAAATCAGAAAAAAAAACACAAATGAAAAAGTATTACACCGCCTGGCAAACACCTTCCATATCTCATGTTCAAAGCGACAGCGCGGCGGCAATCAAATTGACAAGCGAGTGAACAAAACGGGGGGCGACTTTTATAATAAATTTGCCATTTTCGCATTAAAATTTGTAAGCGCACAAAACAGACCCAAACGGGCCTAAGCTGGAGCTCTGCTGCGGCTGCTCCGGCTCCCGCTGCTGCTGCTGTAGCTGCTGCCGTTGTCAGTTGCAGGCGTCGCGTTGCATCGGCTGCATCGGTTTTTCTTTTTTTTTTTTTTATCATTTGTTTCTTGCAACTTTTGGGGAGAAGCAGCTGCAGCCATCGGTCGGAGGACCCTTGGGGTTTAACCCAGAAGAGTATAGCCTAAATAGGGCATGTGGCCATGGATATTACCCGCCGCCCTGCACTCGAGCGAGCCGGAACGGTATGTTGTAGCCCACTCCCACTCCTCCTCCTCGAGTTTGTATAAATTCATAAGTTTTATTACCCATTTAAACGTCAGTTCTCCTAACAAAGGCCTCCCCTGCGAAAGCATCCCATCGCATCCCATTTGCATTGCGGCGCACTTATGGCCATAAAAGCTAGCAGCCAGCTAGTCAGGCTCCTTTGTGGCAGCTTCCCTTCCCCACTGCCGAAATTCATTTGAATTAATAAGGTGTGAATAGAGATTCTGCAACGCAGAATGTTACTCCCAGATGATACTCTCCCCTTGGTTATTCGGGCAGCTTCCAAATTGTTGGGTTGACGAAAACTGCTTTGCTTTAGAGCCACAAATTTGGCGTTGACGTTGTATAAATTAAATTGAAAATTATATTGTCTATAGGTGACGATAATGTTGTCGCAGTTGCTGCATTGCCTGCTGCCTGCTGCCTGCTGCCTGCTATTATATATTATTATTTGTTGCTGTTCATAATTATGTTGTTGTTGCCACTTTTGCCGCTTTGGCCAAATCAAAATCAAAACCAAAAAATCAACAGCAAATAACTTACAAAAATTCATCGTAGCTATTTTTTCTGTATTATTTTTTTTTTGTTTTTTTTTGAAAATTCCACTTTCCCAAGTTGTTTGCCGCCGCCGCCGCCGTTGCCGCTCAACTTAACTCAACGCAACGCAACTCGACTGCTATTACCCCGCTGTTATTGTTTTTGGCTTTTCTGTCAAGCCGTAAGTGGCGATGATGAAATCACAACAATTCAAACACCTTTTAGTATCAATTTTTTTAAGCGCCGACAGCTCTCGGGTCTCGCCAGGCATCGGATGCTCCTCCTCGGCTCCTCGCCTCATTTTTTGTATTGTTTTTGCAAATATTTGCCACAGCTAATTGCACAAAAGTCTTGGACAGGCCAACAGAGCTTACCTCGGTCTCTCAATAATTAAAAGTTGTACATTTGGGAGGAATGCTCTTCTTCCCATTGATCTTTATTTCTTTATGTTCTGCCAAGCTTTAAACGCTTAAGTACCTATTAATATTGTGTTTGTGTTTTTGGCATAATTAATTCAGTCGATGTACCATGGCATTCTGATTTTATTTTATTTTCATACAAGCAGATTTTTGCCTTTTGGAGTTAATTTTTTCGGATGTACGTCAGACTTTTCTTAGATTTGTTTGCTTCTTGTATATATCATTCCTATGACCCACTAACAAGTTCTGAGAAACTTTAGTATTATTATTTTTCGTTTAATATGATTTTTGCTTTAACTTGTCTTGATTTTTTGTATGTGGCTCTCGGTCTTTGGTGCCCAAGGTGGCTCATCATCTGGCTGGCTGCTGTTCCAACCGCTTTGTTGTATTCCGTTTTCCCCGGGATTTATCAAAGTCAATATATACACACACTGCGAGAGCGGCGATAAAGTCAAGGCCTCCTTTACTAGCTTCTCCTCTTTGGAAAAGGCCTGTCAGGTTTCTCAATGGAGCGCAGTGTTCTAATTGCGATAAGAGCTCGTCTTCGAACTCGGTATGTCGCTGCTGTTTGGAGCTGTCTGTTGCAGTTCCTCGTATACCACCCTATCGGATGCAGAGGCACACGACTCCTTAGCCTCCGTCTTCTGCTCTGAATCCCTCTTCTCTGCCCCTATAATGGACTTAATGCGATGACGCTCAATGAAATTTCGACTCACTCTTTTCACTCTTTTCTTTTTGTTTACATTCAGAGGACACAGTTGCGGTCATGTTGATAGGATACTTTGAGGATCAATTAGGATGGCTTAAATAAATTTCTAAATCTATGTTGTAAATCGATATTTAATTTAATTTATTTTCTTTTTCGATTTTCATCGAGTTCTAGAAAAAATCGATTTATCTGAATATTTATTTGTTTTCCAGCTCTACTGCTTAGGTTCTTTGAAAATTAGCTGAGAAGTCTTCAAACTGTTTAAGATATTATTAAAACTTCTTCAGCTTCTGGGGATACCCTAAAAAAGCAGGCAACACAGGCATAGCCGAAGACATGGCCAATTAAATTGGGTAAAGCTGAAATAATAACAATTAATGTGCTGCAAGCATGCGTTGCAGGGCCAGGAGGAGTGGGTATTAGAGCAAGGGGGAGAGGTAGGTAGGTGTAGGTATAGCCTAGGCAAGCGATGAGTAATCTCCGCACTTTCCCCATAGTTCTGTTTGTTTTCGCTAGCGATTTGCATGGCGACCAGCAGCGGCGGAAGAACAACTGAACAATCAAAACACTCATCGAAAGTAAACAAATGAACGCAATGAATCGTTGCCGCTATATATGATTAATTCCCGTTAGAAGGTGGATAGAACTATAGTTACTACCTGTCATCAGTAATTGGTAATTTGGTAATTCATCAAAATAAGGGTCGGGGTTGTTGAGGTATCACCGATGACAGTCCATACAAATTACTCATGAAATTAAATAAATAGTAATAATCAATTAAATAAAATAATAAACAATAAAAACTAAAAGTGAAAAGGCACACTCATATTTTGGAGAGAAGGGAGGTTGAGAGAGAGAGAGAGAGACATTTTAATAGCGGCCTTTTTTCATTAACATTTCATCAGCATTTCATCAACCTTTTTTGTGTTCTGACACGATTTTCGAATGAGAGCGTCGGCTCGTTGATGAAACTTTGATGAAACGTTGATGACAGTGGTCCATTGATGATATATGGTACGGCTGGGTTGCTAATTTCCCCATTTCTATTTCCAACAGGGCGAACACGCTCGAGCGCGAGATGCGCGATCCCACCAGCATCTGCAATGTGGACTGCCTGCTGGACACGGTGTCGGCTTTGGTCAGCGACTGCGACCACGACTCGCTGCGGCGGCTCAAGAACATCGAGCAGTATGCAGCCAAATGTAAGTATTTACCTTCTAAATATTCGATTTTCTTATTTACATCCAAACGTATTCAATTTACAGACAAACCCCTGGCCCTGCGCATCAATCAGCTGCGCATGAACGTGGAGGACTTTGACTTCATCAAGCTGATCGGCGCCGGCGCCTTTGGTGAGGTGCAACTGGTGCGGCACAAGTCTTCTAGCCAGGTGTACGCCATGAAGCGTCTGTCCAAATTCGAGATGATGAAGCGCCCGGACTCGGCCTTCTTCTGGGAGGAGCGTCACATTATGGCGCATGCCAACTCCGAGTGGATTGTCCAGCTGCACTTTGCTTTCCAGGTGAGAGATCCAACCACTTCATAGGCTATTCCCTACCAGACTCACTGAGTTTGTGCTCGTTTTTAGGATGCCAAATACCTGTATATGGTGATGGACTTCATGCCCGGCGGCGACATAGTGTCGCTAATGGGCGACTATGAGATACCAGAGAAGTGGGCCATCTTCTATACAATGGAGGTGGTGCTGGCTTTGGACACCATCCATAACATGGGCTTTGTGCATCGCGACGTCAAGCCGGATAATATGCTCTTGGACAGCTATGGCCACCTGAAGCTGGCTGATTTTGGGACCTGCATGCGCATGGGTGCCAATGGCCAGGTGGTGTCCAGCAATGCGGTGGGCACGCCGGATTACATCAGTCCGGAGGTGTTGCAGTCGCAGGGCGTGGACAATGAGTATGGGCGGGAGTGCGACTGGTGGTCGGTGGGCATCTTCCTCTACGAGATGCTGTTCGGAGAGACGCCCTTCTATGCGGACTCCCTGGTGGGCACCTATGGCAAGATCATGGACCATAAGAACTCGCTTAGCTTTCCGCCCGAAGTGGAAATCAGCGAGCAGGCCAAGGCCCTTATCCGGGCCTTCCTCACGGACCGGACACAGCGCCTGGGTCGGTATGGCATCGAGGACATCAAGCAGCATCCATTTTTCCGCAACGACACATGGTCATTCGACAACATACGCGAGAGTGTGCCGCCGGTGGTGCCGGAGCTCTCCTCCGACGATGATACGCGCAATTTCGAGGACATTGAACGCGATGAGAAGACGGAGGAGGTGTTTCCCGTGCCCAAGGGCTTCGATGGCAACCACCTGCCCTTCATCGGCTTCACGTATACCGGCGACTATCAGCTGCTGTCCAGCGACACTGTCGATGCCGAGTCCAAGGAGGCTGCGGCAGCAGTGAACAGTGGCAGTGGAACGGCAAGCAACAATCATGCCCATGGCCCTGGTCATGGACAGGGGCATAACCACCGCCATAGGCCATCCAATTCCAATGAGCTGAAGCGTCTGGAGGCTCTGCTGGAGCGGGAGCGCGGAAGGTCGGAGGCTTTGGAGCAGCAGGACGCCGGGCTGCGGCAACAGATCGAGCTGAGCACGAAGCGAGAGGCCGAGCTGCAGCGGATCGCCTCGGAGTACGAGAAGGATCTGGCCCTGCGGCAGCACAACTACAAGGTGGCCATGCAGAAGGTGGAGCAGGAGATCGAGCTGCGCAAGAAGACCGAGGCGTTGCTGGTGGAGACGCAGCGCAATCTGGAGAACGAGCAGAAGACGAGGGCGCGTGACCTCAATATCAACGACAAGGTGGTGTCGCTGGAGAAGCAGCTGCTAGAGATGGAGCTGAGCTACAAGACCGAGACGGAGCACACGCAGAAACTGAAGAAGCAGAACGCCGAGCTGGGCTTCACGCTCAAGTCGCAGGAGGAGAAGGTGCGCGACATGATCGAGATGATCGACACCCTGCAGAAGCACAAGGAGGAGCTGGGCCAGGAGAATGCCGAGTTGCAGGCCCAGGTGGTGCAGGAGAAGAACCTGCGCTCGCAGCTCAAGGAGCTGCAGAAGGAGACCGAGAACAAGATGCAGACGCTGGCCAATGATATCGAGCGGACGCTTAGTCGCGAGCAGAAGGCCCAGGACGACAACCGGGCGCTGCTCGAGAAGATCAGCGACCTGGAGAAGGCTCATGCCAGCCTGGACTTTGAGCTGAAGGCGGCCCAGGGCCGCTACCAGCAGGAGGTCAAGGCCCACCAGGAGACGGAGAAATCCCGGCTGGTCTCTCGCGAGGAGGCCAACCTGCAGGAGGTGAAGGCCCTGCAGTCGAAGCTAAACGAGGAGAAGTCCGCCCGCATCAAGGCCGACCAGCATTCGCAGGAGAAGGAGCGTCAGCTGAGCATGCTCTCGGTGGACTACCGCCAAATCCAGCTGCGCCTGCAGAAGCTCGAGGGCGAGTGCCGCCAGGAGTCGGAGAAGGTGGCAGCCCTGCAGTCGCAGCTCGACCAGGAGCACAGCAAGCGCAATGCCCTGCTGTCGGAGCTCAGTCTGCACAGCTCGGAGGTGGCACACCTGCGCTCTCGCGAAAACCAGCTGCAAAAGGAGCTGGCCGCTCAGCGCGAGGCGAAGCGCCGCTTCGAGGAGGACCTCACCCAGCTGAAGAGCACCCATCACGAGGCGCTGGCTAACAATCGGGAGCTGCAGGCGCAGCTCGAGGCGGAGCAGTGCTTCTCGCGGCTCTACAAGACGCAGGCGAACGAGAATCGCGAGGAGAGTGCCGAGCGTCTGGCCAAGATCGAGGATCTCGAGGAGGAACGTGTCTCGCTCAAGCACCAGGTTCAGGTGGCCGTGGCGCGTGCCGATTCCGAGGCTCTAGCCCGCTCCATTGCCGAAGAGACGGTGGCCGATCTCGAGAAGGAGAAGACGATCAAGGAGCTAGAACTAAAGGACTTTGTGATGAAGCACCGCAACGAGATCAATGCCAAGGAGGCGACCCTGGCCACGCTCAAGGAAACGGAAACCGAGCTGCACAAGAAGCTGGGCCAAAAGGCCGTCGAGTGCGAGGATCTGGTGCAGCAGCACAAGAAGCAGCAGGAGGATCTGGCCCAGCTGAGGGGCAGCAAGGACGAGGAGATAGCCAAGCTGCAGGAGAAGTGCAAGAACGAGGTGCTGCTCAAGCAGGTGGCTGTCAACAAGCTGGCGGAGGTGATGAACCGCCGCGACTCCGATCTGCCCAGTAAGTATAATCTTTATGTCCTAGTTCCTATCCCCTCCTGACACCGGCATTTCCCCCGCAGAGCAAAAGAACAAGGCCCGTTCCACCGCCGAGCTGCGCAAGAAGGAAAAGGAGATGCGACGACTGCAGCTGGAGCTGTCCCAGGAGCGCGAAAAGTACAACCAGCTGCTGCTTAAGCACCAGGACCTGCAGCAGACCTGCGCCGAGGAGCAGCAGCTCAAACAGAAAATGGTCATGGAGATCGACTGCAAGGCCACCGAGATCGAGCATCTGCAGAGCAAGCTCAACGAGACGGCGTCTTTGTCCTCCGCGGACAACGATCCCGAGGATAGCCAGGTGAGCATTGTCATTGCCAAAACACACTCGCACACACAACTCACACGAACACAACAACCCAATCCCAAACCCAAACCCAAACCCAACCGGGCCTCTCTAGCACTCCTCTCTGCTCTCCCTCACACAGGACTCGGTCTTCGAGGGCTGGCTGAGTGTGCCCAACAAGCAGAACCGGCGGCGTGGCCACGGCTGGAAGCGACAGTATGTGATCGTCTCCTCCCGGAAGATCATATTCTACAACTCGGACATTGACAAGCACAATACCACGGATGCCGTGCTCATCCTGGACCTCAGGTGGGTTTTCACTTTACTAAAATCCAGATACAGTTAGCTATGTGCTAATGCTACTCCCTTTCTCCTGCAGCAAAGTGTACCACGTACGCAGCGTCACCCAGGGCGATGTCATACGCGCCGATGCCAAAGAGATTCCGCGCATCTTCCAGCTGCTGTACGCCGGCGAGGGCGCCTCCCATCGTCCCGACGAGCAGAGTCAGCTGGATGTGAGCGTGCTCCATGGCAATAGCAATGAGGAGCGCCCCGGCACCATTGTCCACAAGGGTGAGTGCACCACCAAGGAGTTTCTTTAGAAAGAAAAAGTTGTATGCTAAAAGCTTCTTCTTGCAGGCCACGAGTTCGTCCACATTACCTACCACATGCCCACGGCCTGTGAGGTGTGCCCGAAGCCGTTGTGGCACATGTTCAAGCCGCCGGCGGCTTACGAATGCAAGAGGTGAGACTGGTCACTGGACTCCGCTCGAAGTGATAGTATTGCCTAATTCCTCTGTCCCTCTGCCTTTATCTAGATGCCGCAACAAGATACACAAGGAGCATGTGGACAAGCACGATCCTTTGGCGCCGTGCAAGCTTAACCATGATCCGCGCAGTGCCCGGGACATGCTGCTGCTGGCTGCCACGCCCGAGGAGCAGTCGCTGTGGGTGGCGCGACTGCTGAAGCGTATCCAAAAGAGTGGATACAAGGCCAACTCGTCCAACAACAATAGCACCGATGGCAGCAAGATATCGCCCAGGTAAAGCCAGTCAGGGAGCCAGCCAAGCAGACCTTCAAACGGAATTTTTATAAACAAAAAAATCCCATTTAAAATCCTCTCTCCAACTACTAACTGAGAATAATTGTATTACCCCTCCTCCCATGGCTTTTGTGTTCCCCTTGTCTCTAATCTCGATTGGTATTTCTCTTTCTCTCTTTTTCCTCCAAATTTCGCTGCTAACCATCATCATCATCATCATCATCATCATCAACGCTACTTTCTCTCGCCCACAATCACTCGCTCTCTCGCCACATCTCCCGATCTCCGTACTCGGCAGCCAATCGACGCGCTCCTCCTACAAGCCGTACGCGGTCAATGTGCAACGCTCCGCCACGCTGCCGGCCAACTCATCGCTAAAATGAAAGCCGCCCGCCTGCCTGCTCCATCCGATCTCAGATCGGGAGCAGCGAGACCAACAGCCTGTGCAAAACCAATAAACTGATACTACTACTCCACTGACAGAGCAAGGGGAGCGGGAGAGAGCAGCAGCAACGAGTGCAGCTACAACTACTGTCTAAAATTAACGCTCTAAAATCAACATATATGCTAAACAACATGCTAAAGTAATCTAAAAACTATTTTTTGATTAATTTACAAGCCTAAAAAAAAACTAAAAACTAAAAACTTAAAGCTAAAAAAAACTGAGAGGGAAAACTAATACGAAAAAAAACTACAAGTACATGTAAAGCCAATGCAACGTCGTCTAACGCTTATCTAACAACAAAAACATATTGAGAAAGTGACGAGAGACCAGGAGAGAATCAAAAAGAAAGGCGAGTAACAAGAGGTCAGAAAAGAATCGAAAAGAAAGGAGAGCAACTAGAGATCGGGAAGGAATCGAAAAGTAATGGCAACGAGTGGTGGTGGCCAATATATATTTTATATATACAATTATAAATGCGATACTCTATGCTATTCCATGGCAAGCTCTCTCTCTGCATTCTGTAAGCTGCGTTCTGCATACTTGCTGCTCAGCACAACGATGACGAGAGCTGCTGTTGTACCCTTAGTTAAGTGTATTCAGGCCGAAGACTCTCCCACTTATTGATGCCTTGTAGGAACTTTTTTTTTTTTTTTTATAAACGTTTACATTTATACATACATATATACCTATATATATGTGTTTATATATATGAACTTTGTTGTTGTTGTGTAGCGAATCCCATTGGCCAAACATTGTTCTTAGCTTGTAAAAATAAGAGAAACAATAACGAAACAGATGCATACATATATTCGTAGATATATATATCAAAGTATACTTCCTCGAGAGCATATCCTGTAAGCCAGCTAACAGCACACACAAGGCAGAGCACTGAGTTAAAGCCACTTTACAAAGCTTTAACTTGTATATTCCATTTAATGAAACACAACTCTATTCTATTCGTTTTTTTTTATACAAAAAAATAACCTAGACTTACGCGTTGTAGTAGGAGAAGATGCGAGAATATCAATCAGTTACTTAAAAAGGCGGTTGCAGGTGCAAGTGAATATATATATATACATATACAAACATATACTGTCCTCCGATCCGATCACGTTTGCAGTTATCACAGTTTGCACTTTCGTTTCCAAACGTAAACGTAAGCGGACACGGAAGAGGATGTCCCTAGCCATGGACAGAGCGAAACATGAATCGAAACCAGAGTAAACGTAAACGTAAACTAAACTAAAATACAATATTACAATTAAAAGTAACGTAAACGTAACGAGAGAAAGAAGGATATGATGCGGACACAGGAGTTGTGTGTGTAAAAGGCTACGTCTAAGTATTAAATATCCAATATGTTTTAGTTTGTAAGCTAAACAAATTATTTATTTGTATCGTTTTGTTCGATGGCGTGCGCAGACGGAAAACGGCAGCAACAGGCAGCGAAGCACTCTCCAAATGTATTTTTTTTTATTATGATTTTGTATTCCCATTTTTAATGTTGATTTTTGCTTTAACCCTATTGTATGATTTCGATGCCCAACGTTCAAAGTTTTTGGTAATTTTGAGAACGAGACGAACGAGTAGTGACGAGTGAGAGTGAGAGGCGCCAGCGAATTGCATTTAAAAAGAACAGGCAGAATTGAATTTTAGAATGCGATTTAACGATTAAATAGCTATCGGTTATCCTTGTTGTTGCCAATCGGCAATCGTTAAGTTCTGACTTTGATTTTGACTCTGATCCTCGGTTGAAACCGAAATCGAAACTGAAACGGAGACACGACGTCGACATGGACATTATTGAAGCGCTGCTTTTTGCTTTTTACAAATTTGTATTTTATTTGTACTATTATTAATTATGATGATCATTCGTATTACGTTTATGTTTAATATTACTCTCTAGTGTAACCACGTCTGTAATTGCATTTGTCCTCGAATCTTATCGACTGGCATCCAAATGGAATTGCAAGCGTTAAGGCAAATAAAGTAATAATGTGTATAAAATCCCAGCCCCCCCATTTGTTTTTCATTATTATTTATTATTCTTTGGTTTCTTAGCCGAAAGACTGACCAAGCCAAGCGCCTTAAAACCAGGATCAACACATATATGTATATCTGTAACCATAGAGCCTAAGTCCCCAAACGAAAAGTCTGAGATCAAATGAGAACCGAATCGGTTCGTGAAACTTGAACCAAAACTGGCTTTTATTTTTTATCTGGGGGCATTAATCTGGCCCCTAAATACGTGGTGGGCATGGAAATGTTTACACAGTCTGCTTTTTATTTTCTGTTTTTTTTTTTTTTTCGGGGCCCCTCAAAAGCGAATCAGATTTTCCAATAACTTCGACGATTTGCATTTGGATTGGATATGGCCATAGCGATAGCGATGGCTTAATGGGGCTGAAATCTTGGAAATGGAATGGGCAGAGGGCTGCATATTTTATTAATAATTTAACAAGTTTCTTGTTTATCGCTTTCACATGCAGAGATGGAGTCGGTGTCTCTAGTTTTTTTCTTTTTGGCACTTTATCTGACTGACACTTTGTAGTTCAAGGTGAGTTCGTCCATCGAAGCTAATTAGCATGGCCAGCAGACGACGCCAAGTGCCAAGTGCACACACCCCAAAACCGAGAGCCCAGAGACACACCTGGCACACACACACACACACACACACAACAACAAAATCAAATGCCGCGCAGAACATCTGCCAGAGAGGCCAAGAGGCAAAGAGTTCACAGCGATCGTTAAGCAGCTGGGCGTGGAAGATTAATTAGCGGCCATAAGCGTTGTCACCTATTAACCGCCGTCATCTGCTGATCATCTCTTGTGCCCGGCGGCGGCTCCATGGATAGCTAATCAGTTCAAGGCCGCAGACGAACCTACCAAAAATATGCATAAATATTTCTGGCTTTATCGGTTTTTGCAGCTTTTTAATTTGGTGCCATCTCATCGTCGGAGCCAATATACCTTGAAGTGGCTTCAGGCAGCATCACTACCGCATGGCTTTCGCCCTGGTATCTCTCGGGTTGCTGCTGCTGCTCCAGCAGCTGATAAGATTCCAAGTAATACTTCTCGCGGTGGCTAATGGCAGGGAACTGCCCAAGAGTCTGCTGGCAAGGTGAACCACATCACATTGCCAGTCACCTGTTCGGATCATCATTATGGAGCCATCATACCTTTTTGGCCAAGATTTTTGCGAAAGTGACTCGGCGGTGGCTTCTAGACTTCCTCGTCGGCGACAAGAGCTTTAAATAAAGATGAATTTGTTTGTTTAAAAATATTATTTTTAAGGCTGTGAGTTCTATGGCTTGGCAAAACATATATTTTGTTATCTTTTGATATAAATATCTATATTTTATTGTGGCATATACTATTTAATTTCGTGAATATTATGTTGTAATATTGATAAATAATACTATTTAATTTCGTGAATATTATGTTGTAATATTGATAAATAATAATACAACGGTTACCATATTTTATTATTATTATTTCTTAAAATTGTTCAAAATATTAAATTATTTCTATAAATAAATCTGAAATTTTTGTAGTTTTACATTGTGGTTATATTATTATTATGATTTTTCCCTCCCCTTTTAAAAGCCAAAAAGAGTATCCAAAAACCGTTGAAAATGAAAATCGAAAGCGAAATCCCTCAGCTGGGGCTGCTCTGTTTTTGGACTCCTCCAAAACACGAAGGCTTACATGCGGGCCAGAGATGAGGGCCTGATCGAGGAGGGACTTGGGGATCGGGATTTACCAGATCGGGCAGGGAGCCAAAAACAACAATTGGCCAAAAATCAATAAATTAATATATAAAATATACAAATTGCAGGCGAACGTGGCTTGGATTCAATTCGATTCGATTGGATTGGCTGGGCCTGGCTTGGATTCCGAGTGGAGTTCGAAAAACCTGTCATAACCAGAGCCCAGGCCCGTGACAAATTGGCTCCGAAAATGAAAAAAAAAAAAATAAATAAAAATAAAACCAGAAGTGCTCCTGCACTCTCGACCACATAGCATAGATCGGGGCTTTGGCTTTGGCTTTGCCGGAGAGATAGAGATGGAGCGAAGGCGGCGGTGATGGAGGAGGTGACGCTGGCGAAGGCGGAGGAGGAGGTGGAGAAGGTGGCGGCCACAACGGAGTAGGTTGGAGGTGCAGGGCGGTCTCTCTGTGTCTGAGTCTGAGTCTGAACCTGTTGCTCGGCCGCTGCCGGCGTCGCTGCCACAAAAATATATTGGATGGCCGTAGGTTAACTCTGTGCACACGGCATAAGTAACGTTCAGTCTGCCTCTAGAAGTCGATCGTGATCGTGGCCAGTCAGTTCCCAGTTCCAATTCCCAATAGTTTCCGTTCCAAAAAACAACAGAAACAAAAAGAAATAAAACCAAAACGAACCCTCCTCCACCGACGTCTCCCTTCAAACAAGTGTTTTTTTTCTAGTTTAAGTTTTAAAAACAAGCGCGCGCGTTTTAAATACAAATTTAAATAATTATTAATATAAAAAACCTTACACAAAATGAAGTACTTCAACATGTGAGTGATCTGCAAAAGAGTCCATCTACGATCTTAGATATATTCAGCTAGAGAAGCCTGGTGCCTGCGGAGGTACTTACTACCTCTGCGCTTTTTTTTCGTGTGACATTACGAGTTTCGCTAATTTTGAAACTATTTTTGAACTTTCCAGAGAGTGATGGATCATAGACTTAATTTCCTTATTTTATTTTAAACCAGAAATAAGAGGTTTCGAGTGCTTAGCAAATTTTTGAATCAAAGTTTCCACAGGTTTTCTTCTACTTTTTCTTTTAAACTAAATTCCCTTGAAAAGATCCTTCTGGAGTTTCCTACCAAGCTCTTCTTGATTCTTTTAAGTTTCCCTGGAAAAACACAGCTTTGGCTTGACATTTTCCACTTCGCAGCAACCTGGCTAGCGTTGCATGTGGCAGGCAGCAACCTTTTTGGGGCACCAGCACAGTCACAGTCGCAGTCACAGGTGCGCAGGTGTAAAGCTCTGCGGCTTAATGCCAATTTGAACTTTAACACGCCGGCGCAGCAGCCGCTCCAAAACTGGAACTGAGCTACTAAAAAGCGAAGCCGCAAATGCCAAAGTTTGGTCATCATGACGATGACTGTGCCGCTGATGAAGTTGTCACGGGACTTGGTTGTGGATGTGGATGTGGATGTGGAGCTGGCATTTTGCCGGCAAAGAAATGGCAAAAGTTAACTCCCCAGGCGGTTTTCGGTTTTTTTTTGTCTTTTTCTTCTGCGGTTTCGGTTACAATCTCTGAGGAGGGAAATCTCCGGGGGGGGGGACAGAGATCTCCGCATGAGTGTGATTGGTGGTGGTGACGTTTCAAGGTCGCCGCCAGCTGATGCTGCTCCTCTTATTCTTCTGCTGCCAGTATCTGTACCCTCTCTCTGCTACACCGTTAAAAAAATGCTGCTCTAAAAGATGCTCATTATTTGTGTAAATAATTTTAGCTAGGTATTTTATTGGTTAATTAATTAAGAAATAAAAGGATTAAGGTATTTTAAAAATAACTAAAATAGAATGAAAACCATCCGATTTTATATTTCTTTATCTTTGTATACAAATTAATACTAGTTATTTTATTTTCAAATTACACTTTTGCTTACTCTCTACACTTAATTTTATTCATTATTAATTATTGTAAACATAATTTAATTATTGTAAAAATAATTAATTAACTAATTAAAATAAATAATTAAAAAGCTTTCTCAATTGAAATTAAAGCCTTTCTGGCTTAGCCAATATAGATTTTCTTAGCTATTAAGAAACTAATAACTGCCTTGGCTTAAGTAAACATCTCAGTAGAAATTTCTCTCGGTGTGGCCAGCAGCTGCAGCCACCACCGCTTGGCTGCAAATTAAGTATATTGGATTAATTACCAGACGTGGTTGCCGTTGTGGTTGTCTTATAAATTAACGGTTGCATTTTTAATGCGAGCTGACAACAGGCACACCACACACACACACACACACACACACACACACAGAGAGAAATATCTGCATAAATACAAGTGTGTGTGTGGTGTGTTAATCGCTGCGTTGTATGCTGGAATTAATCACCGGGTGGGAAAAGGGGGTGGTGGGGGTAACAAGCGCCAGGTTGACGGCAAAATCAGGAATTTCGGTTTAGTTTCGCCTTTTCCGAATATCACTGACTTGGCTTTACGTACGCTCCATTTCATTCGCCGCATTATGCAATTAATACATATATATTTAAATAAATAAGACGGCAGATATATACAAGTGTATACGAAATGATATATGTAAGCAAGTAGGAGAGGAAATACGCAAGATTCAAGGACTTTTAAGATTGCAAAAAAAAAAAAATAATAAAAAACAGCAGACACGCACTGTCTGTGTGTGTGATGAATGCACTTCATGGGCCAAAGCGAATTCAATGTAAGCACATGCCGCGGCCAAATCGAAAGACTTAGGCAGCGAACTCGAGAAATCAAAAGACTTAGGCAGCGAACTCGCTCCACTTGGCATGCAGCCAGCAGTCAACAGCTAACACGTACTTGTCCGCCACTTGGTACACAATGCACCGTTATTGAACCCACTTGCCTTAAGCCACTTTGCCTTCTCCCCTCTCTCTCTCTCTGTGCTTTTCCAAGCCATAAAATACAGTTAAACCCATCGAATAACCAATTCCGAGTCTGAGTTCGAATCCGAATCCAATTTCGTGCACGTTTGGCCTGTAATAACTGGCGACTGGCCATAAGGTGCATGTACACTGGTACTTACTCACCTCTGGCCAATTAGTAAACGTGCCCGGTCGAGCTCTTAACTGGGCCAGAGAGTGGCGAGAGAGTTACCAGCCAAGATCAAGCTGATATGGATTATCATCTTGAACTTGCCATTAGTATTTGTTTTAAACCAAAAATTGTATTTTTTATGGTTTAAACTAAAGATTAGTTGCTGAGAAAGTTTAGGAAATGAATTGTATTTAAGGTCTAGTTCCTTAATTTCTGCTTTAGCTTAATTAATAATTAATATTAATGTTCAAATAATGTTTAATATTAATGTTCAAGCTTGATTAGAGCTGTAAAACATATTTAAGGCACAAAGTCAAACATCTTAGGGGAGGTTCAAAGCAAATTAAAATCATTTTTTAACCTCTTTATTCGATGCAGATACTAATTTAAACTAATTTAAGTATTATAACCTAAGGCAAATTTGCCATCAAATCAATTTAAATTGGCGGATGTTGGTTAACCAACCCAATGACGCCATGCCATTCAGACTAAAGAACTCCAATGAAGAGCCACCACCAATCTGTGCAAAAGAAAAATAAATAAATAATACAAGTGGTCTTTAAAGTCTAGAGACGGAACGAAACAAAAGCGAAAAGCGATAAATTAAAAGTCAAATCAATTTGTTGACCAAGCTCTCAAAGAAGACAATAATGAGGGTGAGGATGATGGTGATGATGGTGATGATGATGATGGCAATGATGATGATGTTGCTGATGATGATGAGGCGGCTTTAAGCAAGTGGTTCCGCCTTACCCCCAAACAAAATTCTCGCCAACGCAATGCTTATCATAAATTTGCAACTAATGTCGGCTTATATAACCGGCTGACAGACGATGGCTTACAAACCCCAGGCCCACTACCAGAGATCGTCGCTTGTCTACCTGTCCTCCTGGTTGTGGGTGTGGACCGGCGTTCGTCTCCCGTTGGCCAATAAAGGCCCAGTCCCCCCCCCCCAGGCCAGAACCGGTTGCAAAGAAGCGAAGAAGAAGCTTGGTTTTAGGGGGGCGCCCTAGGCAAATGTCATGCCTCCGGAGGCACAGAGACTCTGTGGGAAGGAGACTATAACTTCAGCTGGAAAGGATTATTATCTGTAGTTTGTTATTGTAATGATTCTAGAATGATATGTGGGTTTTGTTATCTTTGAAATGCAATGTTTTCCAATAGAAAAAATATATTACATTTTATTAGATTTTGACTTGGGCCTTGATTTTTATTTTTTATTCAAATAAAATCTTTAAAAACTTGTATTACATTTTATTAGATTTTAATACCTTTTCTTTAAGTTTTGATATGCTTTTTCCATGACTTGAGCTGGTTAAACTCAAGGTTTATTAAGAAAAGAATGTCTTACTCTAACTTTTAAAATCAAATTTATATTTAATTATTTTCTTTACGCTTTTTATTATTATTTGTTTCAATTCCGTGGAATCAAAATAAAATTAGAAAAAATATTTACAAGGATTTATCTGCTTAGCCCCCCTTGAACAAAACGTTTCCCAGTACGCCCCTGGTCATGGCAGAGGCTGTGCTGTGAATTTCGATTGCAGCTGGGAGCTGGGACCTCTCCAGCTCTGGCGCGTTGGAGATGCCTGGCACGCACCCACTAAAAATCGGGGGAGTGTGTGCCAGAGCCCACGCCTTTCACCTTTGCTGCTTTTGGGTTGCATAATGCCATTAACTGGGCCAACGCCAAAGCCTGACCCCAAAAACAAGAAAAAAAAGAAAATAAAAAATTGTTGAGCGTCGGAGGAGGAGGAAGTGCAGCCAGAGAGAAAGAAATGGAATATAAATATCAAAATAGGTGCTAAAAATAAAACCTGACTTGGGCTTAGAGCTGATTTTACTGTTATTAGCCAACTACTACTAGTGCTTAGTGCTTAGTGCTTAGATAGCTCGCTGCTGGGTGCTATGTGCGCTCACTACAAAATTTATTCTGCCTTGCCTGCCGTCAACTGGTTTGCCAGTTTGCCACTTTGACTGCCTTTTGCATAAGCACCTGTTTCCTTTGGCCACCCCGGCGTCCGTCCGTCGTCTCTCTAATGCCGTTGCCATGTGTGTGTGTGTCGCCGTCTCCATGTCGCCGCTGAAAGCCTAGGAAAGAATTTCAAAACGAGTTCGCTGCCCAAGTCTTTTGTTTTGCATAAAATATGAGCAATTGACTCACCGCATAAAGCTCACTGAATAAAACAGGCAAGGCAGGCGGCAGTCACAGAAACGGAGCAACATTCGAATTCGGCATTAAGGCATTAAGGCAAATCCAAATCGAAATCAAAATCAAAATCGAAAGTGAACAAACCCGTTTGCCTGACCTTTACACATTAATAATTGTTAGCACATCTCCTCCCAGCAGTAGTATCTCAGCATCTCAGGCAGCTGGGAAACCGAAACCCAAGAAACTCATCGATTTTGGTTTAATTCATTAAGCAAATTTTAAATAAAATTTAATGAATGAATACTCGAAAAATTCCCTTTACCCTCTTTCCCACAAAAGTGCCTTGAAAAAATGATTTCATTTCATTTCTTTCATTATTGCGAGAGGCGGCACTAGAGGGTTAAATAAGATTCTGATATGGATATATATAATATATTTGAATTATGGATTCAGCACTCAGCATTTTCGATTTTTTTTTTTAATCTGTAACTGGAAATCAACTTTTGATTTTATTTACCCAAAATTTATTCTGAAATATATGTCTAATAAATTGAGGCGGCATCTATAATGGTTTCAAATATGAATATATTTTCATAAGTTTCCCTTGGCATCCCTCCCTCTCCTCTCCTCTCCTCTCCTCTTGAGGTGGCTCCAGCACACCTCGGGTATTTACGACTTCAGATTCTGTATTGGCATAACCCGTTCAACCAGACTGGAGCTCTGAGGCTCCAGCCTTGCCCGGGGGATTCACCAGCTCCTCCTCCCTTACGTCCAGAACAACCTCGAAGTGTTAGAGTACAGCAAAGAATGGTATAATTAGGGAAACATTCCACCCAGTTCTTGCGGCAAATATCACTCTAGAATACATTTTATAAATTAACAAGAAAGGAAGCTAACTTCGGCACACCGAAGTTTGTGTACCCTTGCAGATTGGTTTTGATATTTATATTATACATTTTAATGCTGAAAACACACACAAAACAGAGTTTCATTAAATTTTAC
>JAEIIL010002819.1:0-11126 GCA_018905715.1 Drosophila lini | reverse complement strand
TTGCAACTCCTTATATCAAGTCTGGTACCCTCTTAAAGGGCATCCGACTCCACATGCCATATCTAAGCGTGTCAAGAACATTGTTCGCCTATTAGAGAGCGAACCGACATAATGTTGATCTACATATGGAATACGGAACACCCCGACTGCACCCCCCAAGAAAATAAAACCAACTTTTGTTGTTCCGCTCAGCCGTTAAAAAATATGCTATAAGTTGAGACAGAGAGAGAGGAACAAAGAGTAGTCACTGAGGGAATATAACGTTGATTAGTACTTCCTGAGGCTGCTGTATAGTCCAGATACCAGCGCCATATCATTCTTCAACAATGCCATAAAAAAGAAATAAAAAACAACATTTGCATAGAGCTCAGTCAAACAAACAAACAAACAAACAAATGAGCTGCAACAGAGTTGGAGACTTGGGCTGCAAAGAGAGAGAGGAGCTTGAACCCAGCTTATCGGGGTACCAGTCCCCAAATGGGAGAATTTCCTCAACAGCAAAAGTCTTTTTCTTCAAATTCTACCATATCCCCTCCCCTGAGAGTAACAGAAAAGAAGATTGGGTTCCAGGTATTATTTAGTTATTTTCAAATAAGATTACATGATTTGATATGCCAAAAAAATTTCCAAATAAAAAATAAAGAATTAAAATACTAGTTTATTAATTTTTTCTTGCTTATCCCAAGGATCTCTGTAAATTCCCAAATCTGATCTTTGCAAGGATGAATAAACTTCGGTGGAAGGTAACTTCCTGTATCCCCCGTATGCTTCCTTTATCACCCAGATCCCCCCTCTTCCAAATTTGAGTAAACAATTTATTTTCCCCTTTTTCCACACAGCTTTCCCGCACAATTTAAACTCTGAACCCGGCAATAATTGATTCTGTCCCAAAAAGAGAGAGCTTCATTTACGGCGGACAGTGGGTATATAGTATATATGAGTGTGCGTGCTCTAACATCGAAATGAATTGCTTATTTTGACATTTATTAAAGCTTTAAATAAAATTTATGCAGAGAATCAATTAGTGGAGGCAAAAGACCACAAAGGGGAGAAGCGAAGTGGAGAGTTGGGGGTCAAAATAACGAAGAAACAATATTTCTCACCAATCGGTTTTTGTAGAAAACCAACGCGAGGAGAGAAGGCAAAAAGACAACCAGCCGCGGCGACAGAGAGTGCAAGAAATCACAGCGAAGAAGGCAGCGAAAGGTAAACAGAAGACAGATCGAATACGGACCTCGCCCCCTCTCTGTCTGACCCAAACGAGTCCTGCACGCACACACAAGGACAAGGTTTTTGGCGCAAAAAATCTACGGCTATTCCTGCTTTGCACTCTCTTTCGGTGGCCCTGCTCTTCACCTACTTCTCCTGCGCCTGCGCTGCACTTCTCATCCTCTCACTGCTACTCCTTGAGAAATCTCAGCGCCGTGCCTCCTGCCTACTGCCCCCACCCCCTCGCTCTTACTCTCTCCCTCTGTGCCTCTGCTCGTGTTAAGGAATTTGCGCGCGCACGTTGCTCCTGCTCCTTCGTCTCCTTGTCCCCTCTCTACACACACAGACGCATGCGCTCAGCAGGACTAATGCGGTTCCTTGGCTGTTTATATCCTTCGGTCAGCTGATCGAACATATGTACTGCGGCTGCGGTGGGCAGAGAGAGGGCCTCGGGAACCGCTATCCTTGTCTAACTGTTATTTTTTGTTTTTGGTTTCCTTATTTGTTCTAATCAGTATCTTTTTCGTGTCCTGCTCTGCTCTGCTCGTCTCTTCACACCTTATGTACTACGTGATTTCCCCTTATCCTTATTCTTTTTCTTCCTTCCCCGCTACCCCTGTGCATTTGGTTTGTGGGGGAAGGAGTATGGGTGATATTGGTAATAATTAATAATTCCTGATTATATCAAGTTTTTATACAAAAAAAAGGGGAGCCACTTCCACAATGATAGAAAATAAAATAGTTTTGAGAAAATTAAATAAAAACCACTCACCCGATGTTTAAATGTTTATTGTAGAGATTTGATAAGTTTTCTCATGATCTCGTTTTTAGGATAAATCTGAAATAAAAAATTGTTCTTAGTAATTGTATTTAAAAGACCTAAAAAAAAAAGGGCAATTACTCACCTAGAGACCACCAATTGCTGGCTCCTCTTTGCGCCTTCTTCTAATTGCATTGCCTTGTCTGCCACACACACACGACCACAAAGCGAGGACCAGGACCGCCCAGCCTTTAACCCTTTTTCTGTCCAGCCCCTTCCTCCCCACGATCGCCGCCACCCCTTTATCCGTGATTTGCAAAATGCGCGCGCGCGCGCAAAAGTATCTCAAACGCTCTTTTTTCGCACACATACCGAAAGCTCACTTCTTGGAATTTCGATTTACAATTTAGTTCTTCACTTTTTTGTTGTTGATTTTTTTCGCTGCCTTCCCCTTTCCGCTATTGTTGTGCTCCACTCCCATTCACATTGTTGCTGCAATTTCTCTCTCTGCAGCCTATTCTCATTCTCGGTTTTTTTTTTTTTTAGCTTGGCGCAATCAGAGCTACCCACACACATGTGCTTTCCTACAAACACACTCGCGGACCGTGGTGTGTGATGTGTGTGTGAGGCTTTTTGCATACGTTTTTCACTCTTTTCGCCTTTGCCCTTTTTCCGTCCTCGTCGGAAATTGTGGAGGCTGCGATAAATAGCACGGTGGAATCTGAAATAATTTCAAAACTATGATTAAGCGCGGCCGACAAAAAAAAATTGGAGATAAAGCAACTCAATCAATAAAATATAAAATGAGATGGTGACATTTTTATGATTTATTAATGGTTTCGAGGGAATATTAAGAATATAAAACTGATTTGATTTTATCAGGGCGTCAAATATTAAAATTAAAAAAGTAAAATATGCTCCAATGAGACTTCCCGTTCAATTAAACTTTTTCGGATACTACAAATACAAATCATAACTTAAAGTGGCATACCTTGGTATTTCTCCATGGAACATCATACCTTAACCCACTGTTGGCAGCACCGCTCGCTATGAATGGGGTTTTTCGGGCTTGAGCTTTTTCTTTCTTTCCTTTTTCCTTTACCCCTATGCGCTTTTTTAACTTGTTCAAAACCACTTTATGATTTCTGCGTCCTTTTTCTTGTTGTTCTTTGCTGGCCCTGCTTGTTGTTTTCCATAAAGAAGATGATCCTCTCATCGGTTCTTCCTGCGGCACAACAAAAAATTCACAACAACAAAGCTCTCCTCACGAAAAGGAATTCAGCGGAATGAAACCGTAGCTCATTTGGTTGCCTTTGCCGGCAATTACCCGCGAATATCATTCACTATTGGGCAAAGTTTTGAGCGGGAAAGCGAATGATGCTGGGCGTGTGTGCTCGTCGTCTGTGCTTTGTTTGTGTTTGCCGGCGCACACAGACTTTACAAAAACACACACTCCACTCCAGCCCATGGGTGTTCGTTCAGGGCAGCAGCCCCTGCCCGGCCCCCTTTGCGAAAAAGCCCGCTTATCCTGCAAAGTGACTCCCGCAGGGCTCCTCCGCGCATATGTAACTCGATTTCTGCTTTAACTTTGCCGCGGATTGCACAAAACAAAAAACACACATAATGATACAGGCGGTCTCCTATAAGGTCCCAAAATTCCTCTGTGTAATCCAAATTGTCCATGCTGTTCCTTCAAGTTGGTGCCCACTGTAAATGGGGTCTGCGGATCTGGACGAGGCTTTGCTCATTTAACGACATTGGCGTCTACGTCTGCAAAACACAAAGGAGACACGCCTCCCTCTCCCGCCCTTTCGTCCCCTCCTCTTGTTTTTGCTCCACAGCCGATGATCATATGACCACTACCTGCTGATATTCCACGAGGGGGACTGGCGGGGGGCTGCAGGAATGCGTGGATCTCACATTATTACCTGCAAACGACACAATCGATGCCGCCTTGAAATTCTGCTTAAAGATTCGCTCGCGGTCTCATTCCATCCCGCTTCCTTTCGCTTCGCGCCTCTCATTCTCTCTGTCCGTCTGCTGGCTCCAACTATTGCGGTGCATTGTAAATCACACACATACAAACATGTGTGGCTTCGGCTCCACTTCTGGCGGCGCTCGGCTCCACTTCGGCACTGGCTGGGCAGGCGTTGGGGTATAAAAGCTCGCGCGCCAAAATCAGTGGACTCCATTGTGGGATCGCCGCCAATCGCCAATGATTCTTGTCCTCCTCTTCTCGGGATATTCGTCTGGCACGTAGGGGAAATGTAGGGGAAGGATACTCGGGGCTACCTGTTGCAGTGAACGCTCCACAGAGCACAGATTCCTTATTTAAAGGCAATTTTCCAATTTTCCTGAGCGCTGTGTATTGCCTTTAGCACATGGTTCCCCTGATCCGTTATGTGCTCTGCCTCGCAGCTCTACTTCTCCCTCTCCTCATCACCCATCTCCCTCAGTATTTCCTAAGAATCAAAGGAACTGAAGAAAAGGCGCCCGCCCTGCAACAACAAAGCACTAACTAATTTAGTCGCACTCGCTCTCGCCCGTCAGCTGTGCGCTCTTTCCCGCTCGCTCCGCTCTCTCCGAGCTGCATTGCTCTCGCGCTCTCCGCCGCCGTCGATCGCTTATAAAAGCGAGCCGCCCAGCCGAAGAGCACACATTCTCGCTCTCTTCGTCTACCAGTCAACAGCTCGTCAGCTGCGCTACGCTCCTGCCTTTCGGTTCGTTCGGTACTGGTGCGTGTGCTAAAAATTGAACAGAAATTGAAAATTTACGAATCATGCTGAAACGGACACATTAAAACTGAAACAACAAAACCGACAAAAATGCAATATTAGCAACAAATTAAAATTCTACAAGGACTAACAGCCGAAAATACCAACGAAAAACCAACTTTAAATGCAGCAAAAGTGAAATAGTGAGACGAAAAAATTGTGTTTTAGCAATTTTTCGTGAAGCAACTAAGAGGAAAACTCGCCAGAGAAATTAAATTTGAAATCAGTTTTCGAAACTCCAAACTCAAAAACCAACCAAAATGTTGTGGGAAACCATCCAGGAAGAAACCAACTGCAGTATGGATTGCAATATCAGGTAATTATCCCGCCCCAAGGATTAAACCCACTACTTTTTGCATCAGGAATACCAGTTAAAAAAGAAAAAATACAGAAACACAGGCGAGGAAATAAAAAGTGCAAGTTCAAGAACAACAACAGTAAAGTACAAATCGCTGAACAAAAGTAAGAGTTTTTTTGCACGCTTTTGTGCTTGATTCTTTGCTTCTTTTTTTGGCGCTCAGCTGTTGTTGTTGCTTTTCATTCATTAAACCGGCTTCCGCGAGGCTCCAAAAAACAGCAGCAGCAACAACAACTCGTCAGTCAGTCATTTTTTTATATTTTCCTTTTTGTTGGTTCCTTTTTTAAACGAGAGTTCTTTGCGGTTCTTTGTGCCTTTTTTGTATTCACTGCGCTTGCGTGACGTTGTGACGTGTGACCCAAAAGTCGGAGCTGCAAAAGCAGATGCAACGGAAAGTGACGAAGAAAAGGGAATTCCGCTTAGAGTACCGTACATTTTGATGTGAAAAGGTAGTAGCAGATGTTTGGTAGGGAATTTAACAGAGAATTTTTAAGGAGAATTTAGAGAGCCAAAGAATTTAATTTCAATTAAATAGCGCCTTCTTTCTAATTAAAGTAGCAACTTGAGTTTTTGAGGAGCCAATTTCTAAATTTAACAAGAGTTTCAAGTTGAATTTCGGTTGTTGTGTTACACAGCAACCCCTCGTGACTCGTATTGTTTTTGTTGTTGTCTTTACACCACCACCAACGCCGCCGCCACCACCAAAAAAAATATTACCACTGCGCCCCGAGCCTGTGCCTGTATTTTTAGCTGGGTTTAATGACCCGCTCGCTCTCCCGGGGGTTTAGGGAAGCAGCCGCCGCTCTCTCTGGAACCGCTGACTAATCCTCCCCTTCTTTTCTCTTCTCCTTGCAGCAACTCCAATAGCCACAAGCTGACCGGCTCCCGTCGCGCCCGTCGCTCGCTGGAACTGATGGCCATGGATCACCATCAGGAGGAGCTGTCGTTCTACGACGATGATGTGGTGCCACAGGATCAGCAGCGATCGGCGAGTCCCGAGCTGATGGGCCTGCTGTCGCCCGAGGGATCGCCACAGCGCTTCCAGATTGTGCGCAAGCAGCACATTCTGCCTGCTGCCGCTTCGTCCACCTCGCACACACCCGCCCGCAACAGCTTCAGAGTCTTCAACAGCCTGTCCTCCACTTGCTCCATGGAGTCATCCATGGATGATGAGTATCTGGAAATGTTCGAGCTGGAGTCTCAGAGCCAACAGAACGCCGTTCTTGGATTTCCCAGCGGCCTGAACTCGCTGATCAGCGGTCAGATCAAGGAGCAGCCATCGACGACCGTTGTCCGGTCACCGGCGGGTCTCTCCATGCGTCGTCCTTCGGTGCGGCGCTGTCTTAGCATGACAGAGAACAATACCGCCACACCACCCGCCCATCTACAGCCACCAAAGACGCCAGAGACTGCTGCCCGGGACTGCTTCAAGCGCCCGGATCCCCCGGCATCCGCCACCTGCTCGCCCATTCAAAGCAAGCGTCATCGCTGCGCCACCGAGAAGGAGAACTGCCCAGCACCGCCAGCACAGATCCTGCCCAGCAGCAACCCCCCGCCGCTGAGGAAGTGCATGTCGCTGAACGATGCCGAGATCATGTCCGCCTTGGCTCGCTCCGAGAACCGCAACGAACCCGAACTGATTGGTGACTTCAGCAAGACCTACGCCCTGCCCTTGATGGAGGGACGTCACCGGGATCTGAAGAGCATCTCCAGCGCAACGGTGGCTCGCCTGCTGCAAGGTGAATTTGACGATCAGGTGGCCAGCTATCGGATCATCGACTGCCGGTATCCGTACGAGTTCGAGGGCGGTCACATCGCCGGCGCCAAGAACCTGTACACCACCGACCAAATCCTCGAGGAGTTTCTCTCCGTCCAACAGACTGAGCTGCAGCAGCAGCAGAACATTGAGTCGGGCCACAAGCGCAACATCATCATCTTCCACTGCGAATTCTCGTCGGAGCGTGGCCCGAAAATGTCGCGCTTCCTGCGCAACTTGGATCGCGAGCGGAATACCAATGCCTATCCGGCCCTCCACTACCCGGAGATCTACCTGCTCCACAATGGCTACAAAGAGTTCTTCGAGTCGCATGTGGATCTCTGCCAGCCCCATGCCTACCGCACCATGCTGGATCCCGCCTACAACGAGGCCTACCGCCACTTCCGCGCCAAGTCCAAGTCGTGGAATGGTGATGGCCTGGGCGGAGCCACGGGGCGTCTCAAGAAGTCGCGGTCCAGGCTGATGCTCTAAGGGAGTCCCTGGGGGATTTGGTGGGGTGTTATCGTATTGTATATAACTCTAGACGCTTAGTTGTATTTATTTTCCGCGAGCAATGCATTTTTTAAGTTGGTTTTTTGTTGATTTTCATTTGTTAAAAATCGTTATCATACACACACACACTCATAATCTGGAAACACACACTCACACACACTCATGACACTCGAGAGAATTTCATTTAGTTTTTATTTGTTTTTAATATATGGAAATTCGGCTTTAGTTCAATTTATTTCTTAGCACTTTTAGTTCAAATTTAAACAAAAAACAAAAGGAGCGAAAACGAGAAAATGTGCATTATAATCTAAACGAAATCGAAATCTTTATAAAATTAAGAGCTATAATATGTTTACTACAGACTCCTTGATCATTTCACTTAGATGATAAGCAGGATACACAGAAAATGGCTACAAAATATCGCACAACAAACACACAAATTCATTCTAATTTTTAAGGAAATTTACTTAATAAGAGTTGCAAGAGTTAAAAACTTCTAGCTAGGTACCAATTTTTACGCTTATTATTTGTTTATTTTTTATGTAATCCGTAAACAAAAATTCTAAACTAAAACAAAAACAAAAACACAAAAAAAAAAACACAAATCTTTTACTATGTAATGATTTATTATTATTTAAGCAAAGCTTATTTTTGCATCAAAAAGAAAAGGCAATATTATTGAACAAAGAAACCATCAAATTTAAAATATAAATAATTAATACAGAACTGAAACACACTGGCTTTTTCTTACTTATCTTTTTCAGTGGTAAAAAGCCTTAAAAGAGCGGGAAATGTAGTTTACTTGATTTTCTTAGAATTTTCCTTCTTTGAATTTGGCGCGGAAAATCGATAATTTCGATAAGTGCCAAACGGTACTTGCACTGGTACACGCTTGAGGGCGCTACTGTAGTAAGAAGTGAATGGTGAAAGTCCGCTTTGCTTGATTTACGCTAGAGGGCGCTGCAGCAGTATGTAGTGTGGTGGAATTGGTGAATTAAAATTTAAAAATGTAAATTAAATTAAAATAAATTTAATAACTTTTTTTCTGAAAAATATCTATAAATTAATTATTGAGTTACCCTTATGCGGACATTACTAGATACATATAAACAAGATGCAAAATCAATCCTAAATATAATTAAGCATTTTATCATAAATAATTTAAACATTATACATATTCTTGTAAGTTTTTAACACTTTCCTCATTCAAAGCTTCAAAACTTTCCCTATGAAACCAGATGCTGGTTCTCTGAAATATGAGCCTTATAATCCAACCTTTTCTTCTCTCTTTGTTAATCAGTTTACGCGTAAGAAGATTACTTTATTGTTATTGTTTATATTCGATTACACTTTGGCTTTCACTCCCCCTCCTTCCTTGAAACTATTAGAGCAGAGCACTTAATCCCAAAAAAAATAACAAAGTTCGGATAAGAGCCAAGAGTGCGCGGTTTGCGGCAATTAGCCAAAACGGCAGAGCGAGCCCTTGCCATGAATTGTATATATATATTTTCCTGAAAAGTTAACCCATTGAATGCCGTCATAAAATGTTTAAAAAATTCATAATTATATGTATATTGTATTAAAATATATTATATATATAGTTTTGTTATTATATATATATTTTTAATATTTTTTTAAGCAATTTAAATGTTTTTTTTTATAAAGCTGGTCTTTACAATCAACGGCGCGTTCTAAAATAATAATTAAATATTTGCCTTATCAGGGAAATATCACTTTTTATTGGGAATTCCAAGAACTTAAAGATTCTTAGCAAATAAACAAAATTATAATGATTAAAAATTATGAAAGTTAAAGGGCAAGCTCATGTATTCGCCAAAGAATTTAATTTATAAATTAGGTGATCTAAAACCGTATCAGAAAAATCACTTAGGAAAATGTTAAAATTAAATCCAATACATATTACATTTTTCTTCTCTCCCAAGTGCTAATTAAATCCCCTAGAATTTAGCGCCTTATTTTTAAAGCTCCCTTAAGTTGGCGCCCTCGAAAACATAAAAATACCCAAAGGGTTAACCCCCTAGTGCCCCCCGTGTGCAAGCCAGCATGCTGTGTGTGCGTCTGTCTGCTCAATCGGTTTGTTTTGGTTAGCTTTTTGCCCCTTTTTTTGCCTCCTTTTGCCACTCTGTGTTTGTGTTTTCATGTCCTCTTATCTCTGGAGCAGCCGCCATGGGGGGTCGCCGCCTCAAGAAAAAAAAGGAGGTTTTGGGTTTTTTTTTGGGGTGGTGAACTCTAGGGTCGAGTGCTCAAGTAGCTGCTGGCATACGAAATAGAAAGAAATGGGTTAATCAGCGCAATTAAGGTCAAAAACACGTAGTGAGATCTACCGCCGTATGCGAGTGTGTGTGCAGTGTGAATCAAAATTGCGCATACGCCGGGTAAGCCCTGCCATTATTTCATTGCAATCTCCCGCCGTGTGTCTGTGTCCAAGTGTGTGTGTGTTTGGGTCACACATGTGCTATTTTTTATACCCTTTTAAAGGTTACTATAAATTAGGGATGAGAGAAAATGTTAATTTGTGGATACTGTAGCGATATTTAAATTGAAATTAACTAAATTAAATAAAAGTGTACGATAATATTATCGATTTTATCGAATTTAAATAACATTTTCCGATAATATCAATATTTTTAAAAATCAAAATCATTTTGAATTATTGATTTGATCGAAATTAAATAACATTTTTCGATAATATCAATATTTTACAATCAAAATCATTTCGATATTTTAAATTTCGATATTTCAAGGATTATATTTTCAATAAAATATTATATCCGACTTTTTTATACTTTATATATCAATTTTAGCTGTGTTTTGCTTTGAGAACCCTGGTTTCGCAGCCTGGGCATCCCTGCTCTACAATATTTTTTAGATTTCAAGGGTATCTAAGCGTCTTCTAGCTTCGTCTAGCTTCCTTATTTGTTTTCCTTTTTTTTTATTTATGATTTTTACGCTGCTCTGTGCAAGCAAAAAATAAAAATAAATAACTAAAGATTCTACCTTTCCCCTGCGCCGACGCCAAAGCTGCGGATTCGGTCTCTAAGCCGTCGACGTTTCACTGGGGGCTCTTCTCCCCGCCGAGTGTAACTCTGCGTGTGGGTGTGTGCGTGAGGTGGCGGGGCTATAAGACGAAAGCGCGGCGCTCAGGAAACTTCAGATTCGCGTCGACCGTCGAACAGGTCGCACACTCGGTCCTCGTCTTGTCCAAGTTCTCCAGCGCTTGGATTTTGTGGCGCCTTAAACGGTTCGTTGTTAGAATTTTTTGTGTGTCAAGCACCTCGAGTGCAGCAGCTGAAAAAACCCAAAAAAAATAATTGGAATAACCCCGAAATCACGAGACACAACGCACCAAAAAAAAAAAAAGTTTAAAGTGAATACTCAAAGTGTGCTAAGAATACAAAACAAGTTTAAAGTGCTGATTTTCGGTGCTTTAATTATCACGCTGCAGAACAGCTGAAAACAACAATAAATAATTAGATATTTGACAAAAGAAATAAGAAATAAAAAGCAAAAGAATGCCAGTTTTAGCAGGAAAGAATATAATCTAAATAAACTCTTGGGCTTAAAAAATATTAAATGAATTACCTTGGCATAACTTGAAAAAGAAATTAATAAATCATACAATACTAAGCCATAAACAAATTAGATTATCGTGAAAAAAACACACTGTAAATAATGAGAAAATACCTTTAAAAATAATTAAAATTAGAAGCAATATACTCCGAAATTCTTTGTATT
>JAEIIL010002791.1:0-16919 GCA_018905715.1 Drosophila lini | reverse complement strand
CAATTTTTTCATTAGTCATGCCGCACGGCGATCTTTGTTGTTGTTGCTGCTGATATCAGCACAATGTTCTGCTCTCTCGAGTGATTCTCTCTGGCTCCCCTTCTGTCTCTCTAGCACCGCCCTCCCCCTCTATCACTACCTAATGCCCGCTCAGCAAGTTTTTTTAATTCATTTTTTTTTTTTTTGCCCGCCTGTTTGCTGTTTACTATTTTTAAACTGCTGAGTCATCCTTTTCGAAACAATAACGTTAAGCAAAAAAGAAAAAAATAGAAAAAAGCTCCAAGAGCATAGAGAGCATAGCGAATGAAAAGTTTGCCAATTCTAAAATTCCAAAAGGGTTGATAGTAACAGATTCATAACTCAGTAACGTAACGTAAGTGGGTTACGTGTTTACGTGTCCGCATTTCTCAGTTTAGAAACAAAGACGTTCTCAATTTGAAATCTTCTCATCGTTTAATTTTTTTTTACTTTTTTGGCTCATCATGAAACGTGTCATACTGGCCTTAACTGTTATCTTTATGGTTTCCGTTATGTCTCGCGTTCAATGTGCCGCTGATAACTCTCGCATATACGTAGTACCTACTGTACAGTATACAAAGTATCGCATTTTGTCAAGTCATCAATGTTTATGGTTTAAGCTTTGACCTTGTCGACAGCGGGCATAAATACGAGCGAGAGTATAAATACACCAGCTTACTTACTTGCTTGCCTGAATTGATTTGACTAATTAACTGCAGGCGCACATTAATAATAACTAATGCCAGATTGCACACGTTCAGATTGCGCATTTCTGGACACTCATCCTCGTCGTTGCTTCTCTGAGATAAGACAAACCCCCGGTGGGTGGGCGTAGGTTGAACTATATCGTAAGATGTGGCAATGTGACCAGGTGTTTGCGAAATAGCGATTAAACAGTTGAGCGAGAGAGAAGCACACGAGCTCTCATCGCAGCACTACCTTATCGCCCGATAAGATAAGTCCCTGCTGAAATATGGAAAATGACTGCACACTTTTTTCGCCTGAATTTGTACGAAAGGCAATCATAAATTTGTGCTGAATAATCGAAGCTGCAAAGCGAGTGATTCAAGACCACGATAAGCAGAGGCCGGCCAGTCTCTAATAAATTCTGTCTACATGAACTGGGACAGTCCTGAAAATTACAGAGAAGAACTATGTAGTTCTGTTTGAGTTTAGTCAATGGGAATTATTTATTATATAACATTACTGTGCCTCTTACTGTGTTACACTGATGCACGAGTGAAAGGGACAGCATTACTGCAAATATCTTACAAATTAATTCATAAATATTAATTGTTGCAGTATTATAAATATTTAAAATGTAATATAAATTCCTGAGAAAATAAGCAATAATAAGCTACTAAAACTTTAGGCAAATATTTTATTACTGAAGCAGTGGTGGAAATAGCACCATTATTATTTAATCTACTTTCACAGAATCACTAAACTATGACGATTATGACAGGGCCAATAAAATCATTGTTGTTAGGCATTTAATTTGTAAGTAGTTTGACTATTCTTGTATGATTGTATAGTGATTTTCTATTATTTATGTATATTGTGAGGCAAAAAATAAAGACTCAACTTAACCTCCAAACAACATCGAAGAAAAAAGTACAAATATCGATATTTGGTCGATGCTGTTATGTGGATTTATCGATATTGAGCTTTACCACCTGCTGATCAACATTAGATCTAAAACATTCCCCTTTTAAAATGAGAAAAGTTATACTACACATTGCAATTTCTATTGCAGGCTTCTGTCGCATGGTGGACAACAGCACCAGCAACAACTCCTCGGTTTTGGGTCTGCCCAGCAGCGGACATGTCAGCAACGGCTCTGGCAGCTCTGCTCAATTGGCGGCGGGAAATCCGCATGGCAACCAAGCCAACGGAGCGGCCGGCGGCGTGGGCCCAATGAGCGGCACCGGAGCAGCGGGCATGACCACCGATCTACTGGCCAGCGGCGGTGCAGGTGCGCAGGGCGGCGCAGATCGCTTGGACGCCTCCAGCGACAGTGCTGTCAGTTCAATGGGCTCGGAGCGCGTGCCGTCTCTCTCCGACGGGGAGTGGGGCGAGGGCAGTGACTCGGCCCAGGACTATCACCAGGGCAAATACGGCGGCCCCTATGACTTTAGCTACAACAACAATTCGCGGCTGACTGCCGCCACGCGCCAGCCACCGGTGGCGCAGAAGAAGCACCAGTTGTACGGCAAGCGGGATCCACACAAGCAAACGCCGTCCGCTTTGCCGCCAACAGCTCCTCCGGCAACTGCGACTGCGGTCCAGTCGCAGAGCATCAAGTATGAATACGATGCCGGTTACTCCTCCTCGGGAATGGCCAGCGGCGGCATCAGCGAGCCAGGAGCCATGGGACCGGCTCTGTCCAAGGATTACAATCATCACCAGGCCTACGGCATGGGAGCCAGTGGTAGCGGCTTCTCCGGCGACTATACGATGCGACCCTCGCCGAGAACTTCGCAGGATCTAGTGCAGCTGAATCACACCTACTCGCTGCCTCAGGGCAGTGGCTCCCTGCCCAGACCCCAGGCGCGCGACAAGAAGACTGTGGTGGCCACCAAGACCGCAACGAAGGGAACGAATCCCGGCAGCTCCAACAGCAGTGCTGGCGGCGGCAGCAGCAGCAGCAACACATTGGAGGACGAGCACCTGACACGCGATGAGAAGCGCGCACGATCCCTGAACATACCAATTCCTGTGCAGGACATCATCAATCTGCCCATGGACGAGTTCAACGAGCGACTGTCCAAGTACGACCTCAGCGAGAACCAGCTGTCGTTGATCCGCGACATTCGCCGGCGCGGAAAGAACAAGGTTGCTGCTCAGAACTGTCGCAAGCGCAAGCTAGACCAGATCCTGACCCTCGAGGACGAGGTGAACGCTGTGGTCAAGCGCAAGGCGCAGTTGAATGCGGACCGCGATCATTTGGAAAGCGAGCGCAAGCGCATCTCGAACAAGTTTGCCTTGCTGCATCGCCATGTGTTCCAGGTGGGTACAACTCTACTGAGATTAGAGCTTGAAACATTCGCGAGAATCCAAACTAATTGTTTTTCATTTTTTACTTTGCAGTATCTCCGCGATCCCGAGGGAAATCCCTGCTCGCCCTCGGACTACAGTCTGCAGCAGGCTGCCGATGGATCCGTTTATTTGTTGCCCCGGGACAAGACCGAGGGCAATAGCACAGCCACGGCTGCCTCGAACGCTGTGTCGTCGGCCAGCGGCGTAAGCTTGAATGGCCACGTGCCGGCCCAGCCGCCCATGCATGGCCACCATGGCCAGCACGGAATGCAGGCGCAGCACGTGGGCGGAGGCCTGCCGCAGCAGCAGCAGCAGTCAAGGCTGCCTCCGCACCTGCAGCAGCAACAGCAGCACCATCTCCAGTCGCAGCAGCAGCCGGGCGGACAGCAGCAGCAGCCGCAGCATCGCAAGGAATGAAAGTATCTGTTGCGAATCGCCGCAACAAAGAGTTGGTTTACTAGCTTCCAGCGCGAGCAGCAGCATCGATCCGAGCAACAGCAGCAGCAGCAGCAGCAGTTTGACTACCGCTACGACTTGTTCAATAATAGTTACCTGTACTACTGAGCGGCGACTTGGTTCTTTTTCCCAACTAGCTGCTGCAAGGTGTTGCACCAGCTGCTGCTTCCGGCCGTTTGGAGCTGCCTCATTCGTCGTATCATCCCAAGCCCCCATCAATGATTTACTTATTTAGTCAGCTTGATTGTTATTTATTTTTTAATTAATTAATTAGTTGGACTCGTCCAGAGTCTGGCATGCGAGTCGCATACAGCCCCTTACTTAATTTCAATTTACTAAAAACATTACTTGTGATAAATCCGCTCTTCAACTATGAACCCTTTAAAGCCTACAAAACGCAAGCAGACAGACGAAAGCAGCGAACAGAAAAGAGAAACAATGTAATCAAAAATGTTTGAATTGAATTTGTAAATCAGTAAACAACTCACACTCACTCCACACTCCACACTCCATTCACAATCGAAGCTCGCCCATTTCTTATCAATGCGTCGTCCAGCAATATTTGATGGCGACGCCGCTTACAAATCTATAATATTAGCCTGTAAAATATGAAATCACGGAGATACTTGTATAAAATAGTTAATAGGACACACACACACAAATCAATTGTAAAGGTTGCAGAATATTGCTGGACAGTTCATGAATTACGCTCGTAAGACACCTAGCAGTAAGCCTAGCCTAGTATGTTATCATCTAGTGAGAGATCTACCATTAGGCATTTATCAAAATCCCATAAAAAAAAGCAAACATAACACTAACTAGCGTAGCACGTAGCGTCTGTAAATACATAAATTAAAGTTAGATAACCACTAACCCCAAGCTCTAGGCTAGACAGCAACTAAGAGAGTGCTAGCTCACCTCAAGGAAACTAAAGAAAGAACAAAAAAAAAAAAAAATAAATAAAAACAAAATCTACAAAAAAAAATGGAAGAAACGGAAACAAAACTAAAACAAATTCGGTAACAACTGTCCTTGCTAGGGCGGACCTTTTACTGTCCTGGTAACGGGTTAGACGATAAGCTATTAAGAGATATTAATATTTAATATTCTTAAACATGTCCTACAGCATAAAGAGTTTAACACTAGGCTAAGCTACAGCTATGCGAAATGATTATACATACTTATATACGATATCAACTTAAACAGATCCGCTACGAAAACGAAATAAAAATCTATTGTTAATATAGGCATATGTATTTTAATTGTTGTAATGAATTTCACGCCCTCTGAGAGTCGATTGTCGTCGCATTCGGAGCTCACTCGAGTCGGAAACGAAAGATACGAAATTCAATAAGAGAGAGCGAAATTATTTGTTGTAAATGAAATTTAAACTAATTACGTATTGTACTATTGTATTGTACTACTACGCCCTTGGACCTAAAATACATTATAACTCCCCTTCGCGAAAATCCCCGTAACATAAATTATGTGAGACGAGTGCTCGCAATCCCTGAATTACTACTACTACTAGCTTGCAAGGATCACCGAGCACTTGTCGACCAAAACCCTGTACTTGTATGTTGCTATATATATTTGTGTATGTTTCATATGAGAAATTTGTATGCTTTAAACGATGATAAACTTTTCCTCAGCTAAACAAAAAGAAAACGTCAAAATTAAAGAAAAACCACTAAAAAATAAGAAATATGCGTTGTTTTTTGGTCGTGAAGGTGGGGAGATTTTAAACTGATTTCGAGTTAAGTTTACTAACGCCTGGATTATGCTGGTTTACCTGGAGCTATTGGCCTTGTTGAAATGCCCATTAATTTATCCCAAAAGATATGTCCAGATATGGCATATTTTGAATTGCATACTTCCAGGGTTTGCAACATATTGGAACTCTATTTAATTCTCGCATACTTTTATACGTCATTCAAATAAAAATTGGCACCGCTGCTGCCTTCTGTGCGCCTGGTCCTTGAAACCCAGCAATAGATGAATTTGTAGTAAAAATATTGGATAAAGTCTTGCCCACAACAAGAACAATATTTTGAGTACATGAATTTCCCAAAAAGATGATTTTCGTGTAACAGGAGAACAGAAAGTATGGAAGCAACGTAACCATCACCATTTTATATTTGGTTAAGTTAAGGTATCAGTACACTGTCAAAATAGAAACTTAATTTTTCAGTGACCATAAACATCGCAAATTAAACGCACATTTGAGTTATTTCTGGTTTCATCATTAGGTATATTCTCCGTCTTTCAATTTCACAATCTTTGTGCCGCTTATAAGTAAAATACATCAATCAAACATTCACATACTCATACAATTTTATTGTCCACTCATTACTTGAATTGAAGCTCGTGTGTTTTTGAAACAGTTTTATTGATTATAAAATTCCATTATCTAGCTCGTTGGAGTAACAACTATTATCGGGTAAAAGGGAATTTACAATTCCGTGGCGTCCTGGCATTATATTTTATCATATTCATATTCACATACATATCGATTCGGTGAGCTCTTACAAACATTTCTCTAGAGGTCTAAGCTTACGAGGAAGTTGCAGCATTTTGGTTTCTGTGTCTCTCACATCTTACATTGCGGTAATATCAATTTGTAACTTAGCTATATAGTAAATTCAATACGAGTAAAGCTAACAACTTGTGAATCATTCATTCATCGGCTTAGCATAGACATACAATAGTTACTGGGGGATAGTTTAGGGGGTGGGTAACAATCAGATTGCCTCCACTTCAGCATCAGGGGTTGTGGGAAGGAGGGGGGGACTTTGACGGGTTTCACAGCTGCAGCAGCTCTATGGCTATGACAGATGAGCTCCATGGAATCTCGCTTAGCTTAGTTTGAGTTAGAATTGTAGTGGGAGCGCCTATGCTTAACTAGAATACAACATCAGTTAACTGACGACGGCCAGGGCAGCGGACAGAGCACCGACTCCTTGCGCCTCTCAATTAATAATATCAACAAATGGAATCGATGGGCAGCTGGTCCTGCTTGATGCTCAGCCGGCGGGGATTCGACTGCTTCTGGCGGCCACCGCCGCCGCCTCCGTTGCCAGCGCCGGAGACAATGGTTACACCGCCTCCGGGACCGCTGGCAGCACTTCCGCCTCCTCCGGTCAGCGTGCTGAGGCTGTTGTTGTTGCTGTAGTTGCTGCTGTTTATGGAATTACCGGAGTTGGTCTTCTCGTTAATACTGGACAGGTTGGGGATGCTGGGCGCTGTCGTCGTGATGGTCAGTCCGCCCATGGTGAACGAGGCGCCGTGCTTGTTGTTGTTCAGCGGCTCCAGCTCGCTGGCCAGCACGCCGTTGGGAATGGAATGGGAGCGTATCTGCAGGCGACCCGAGTCCAGCGACTCGTCGCTGGCCGGATCCAGGTGATCAACCGACGCGGCCGAGGCGATCCGCTGGAACAAGCTCGCCGAGAGCGTGCGGTCCGCAAAGGGAGCGTTGACTCCCAGGCCGGGACAGCTCTTGGCGCTCTTCGTGTACTCCGACTTGAGCTCGTCCAGTTGCTTGGCACTGCACAGCGGCGTGTCCACGTCGTAGGTGTTGTTAAAGAGCGTATAGTCCACCTCGTACTCGCCGGTTTCCTTGCGGAAAGACACCACGTTCACGAAGCGGTGGCCCCACAGCACCTCCGAGGGGAGATAGCTGCTCCTGGCCTGCGTGGTCATGCCTGTGGACTCGATGACGCCCTCTGAAATGGGAGACCAATTAGTTTACATCACCAGGAGCCTGGATTTATCCTAACTCACCCAGCATAACCACCACTTCGAAGCGCTCCTTCAGCATATCCGAGGCGGAGAGCATGTACAGCGGACTGTTTCGATCGATCTTGTGCACTATCGTCGTCGGCCAGATGAACATCAGCCGATCCTCGCCTCCATCGGCGCCCACGTGCAGCTCCTGCTGGTAAAACGGCAGCACCTCGCCCTCCTTCGTCACCTTCTTGCGGATGATTTGGGCCCGCACATGAGCCTCGATGATGTGCGACTTGCGCATATCTCCCACGCGGAACATCAGGCATGGAACTCCATCCCGGTGGCAGATCACCGCATTCCTCGAGAAGAGCAGCGTCTGGGCGCGCTTCTTGGGACGGGACAACTTGGCAAACACAATGCCCACCATGAAGGCCTGGATGAAGACGCCCGTAATGCACTGTATGCACATGGTGAAGATCGCCTCTGGACACTCCTCCGTCACGTAGCGATTGCCGTAGCCTATCGTCGTCTGCGTTTCGACGGAATACAGGAAGGCGGTCATCATGCTTTTCACTTGCGTCACGCACACAGTATGCGTCTCATTGGCCACCAATTCGGGTGACTTATTCTCCCGGATGATGTAGTCCAGATCATTGTGCGCATAGGCGATGATCCACCAAATAAACCCGAAGAAGGCCCACGAAATGACGAAGCTGGCGGCGAAAACGAGCAGCGTCCAGCGCCACTGAGCATCCACCAGGGTGGTAAAGATGTCCTGGAATACAAAGTAGATGGAAGTCAGGGATTGTATGTAGTAAATATTATCTCGAGTGCTTATGTGGCAATTTAAATAGGAAAAAGCTTTATTTTTAAAAATCTTTAAAGGCATTACAACACGACAAGGTCTCATGCTTAAGGAACACAGGACTCGCTTGCAAAAAGGACAAATCAATTTACATAATTGCAGTCAATGTATCGCGGCGAGAGTTACGCAAACGGAAGAGCGCCAGAGGAGACCTAAATATAAATCCGTATCAAAGGCAAGTGGGCCGCCGACCGACCAGATATAGATACATGCATATAGATATATAGCCACGCACTGCCACGCCCCGAGAGGCCGTCGAAACACTCACCTGCAGATAGCGACGCCGCCTCTTGGCCACATTGCCCTGCACGACGTTGCACTCGCCATGCTTGAAGACCACACGTTTTCGGACACGCCGCGAACTGAAGCGTGTCTGCCGGTACCTGAAAGGGAACAAGACGCGGAGATTGACACATTAATACACATGGCACGCAAATAGATTCGATTTCTTGGCTAAGGGTTCGCTTTGATTGGGGATTTCGCTTTCAGCTGCAGTGCGGATAGCTCCTGTTGTCTATAAGGGATTGGATTTACACAACACGTTCGTAATAGCTAAATTTGTGTACTTATTTTCTGTTTGCATTTCTGATAAGCGTTACAGCCTTTGTTTGTAATGATTTTTCGTGGGCACGTGGGGACAATTTTCTTATCTGAAGTCCTACTTGCAAGGCAACAAAATCTTTTGTTATATTTGGGTTAAGTGCATAAATATATATTGCTTATTATTTGTGATATATGCAAGTGCATAGTTTCTGAATTTAATATTTATAATTCTGAATACATTATTTTGTATTTGGCTATCTCTGTTAAGGCATACTTCCTTATAACTTATTTTATACGCAACAGACCTTTGTTCTATGCAAATATACGCCCACATATTAAGCTCATGTACTACAAATCAAACAGCAAAAGGGGGAAAAGTGCAAAGTGATATCTATTTGCAGTGCATTTTTTTTTTAACCATGAACGTCTTGACTCTGGAACAGACTCCTTAAAACAATAGGAAGGAGAACTGATACCAAGCACAATGCACACAACACACATGCATATGTCTCAGCCGATTATGACCGGCCTTTGTCCGAAGTGATAAAGGATGGCCAACAACAGGAAGTCACAAGACAGAAGCCACTGACGTTTGTCTGCGGCTTTCTGGCCGATAATACAAATAGTTATCGATATTGCCGGTATATCTGATCAATTTACCAAATCATTGCTTGGAGCGTAACGCTCGAGAGGCACACTACGAACACTAGACCGATAAAGAACAGCATGGAGAGCACTTGGCTGGCTGGCTGGGGACTATCAATCGGCGATACTACGAGCACCAGGGATCCGCATTCACCGCGATCACTGGAAACTTTGGCGGGGATTATCAATGGTGTGAGACTAGACCATTAAGAGCTAGGTTATTGGCGGCTCAGGGTTCGGATTAGCACTGAAGAGACAATCGGACGTCTTCGGAAGCTCCGCTCTGGATCAGCAGTAACTGTATTATGGTTAATCGCTAACTGTAAACAGCCCTGGAGCGAAGAGAACAACAACAGCTGAGCTGCTGCCTCTTGCAGTCAGCTTTCGTTTCACTTTGCCTCGCATGTAAATGTTCATTTATATTTCGATTTCATTTACTTTACACGCTTTATCAGCTCGCCTCGCTTTGTGCACTGAAATTCTGCTAGAATGTGCAAAAGTCCCCCCCCTCACAAACACTGGGGAACTGAGCTTTACGCGTTCAGCTCCAACTTGGAGCTTGAGTCGAACTTTTGCGAGTGGGAGAGGTGCCGATAAGGAGGAGGTACTAATGGCAAAGCGGAATCAGAAAGCAATGGAATCGCTGGGAACGAATGGATTTGAAATGGGAATTTGGAAGGCATCAATCACTCTCATTAAGCAAGGTCTCTTGGAAATGTTGCAAAAAATATTAAATTTGAATAAATTAAAAAGAAAATTTTGCAAGCAAGTTTGAACAAACAATTAAGCTTTTGCAGTTGTTATTGATTTCTAAGCAATTGATAACAAATCTCATTTAATCAGTCGAAAAAGCAATATCAATTTCGTATAATCTAAAGGTTCATTTCAATGGAAAAGTTTTTAAACATAAAAAAGTACCATTTGTTTAGGTTTCACTAAGATTTTTTCCAATCTAAATTCTAAAAAAGTGACTTGAAAATCCACTAATAAGAAGTTTAATTAAAAACAATTCCTAAAACTTGAGCTAGCAAAACCACAGCCTTTAGGTGATTCCCTGAACTGTTATGTTCCCAACATAGCAACAAACAGACGATCTTTTAATAATTTTAATTATCATATGTACTTCAGAACTCTCCAGATAAGACAACAGATTTCATCAATTATCAATTCAGTTTGCTTATAACTGTTGGCCCAGAGGGAAACAAAATATTAGTATCTTGAGAAAGGCACTTGATGAATCATGGAACCTCATATGGAACCATACATTCACAATGTACCCAGTACAAGCTCATTAATAAATAAATCATTACGTTAAAATACATGTGTGAGAGAATTTCTCAGAACACTGATATCTCCCCAGACGCAACTCAATAAAAATTCGTAGAAATCACCGGAGTGCCATTTTAGAGTTCATTAGTTTAAATCTGATGTTTGGCTCATGCAAATAAACCGGCTCAACACAGAGTGCCCGATTGTTATTGTTATTGTTTTGTTTATAAACGTTTTTATTTTGTTGGTTTGCCAAATGCAATATTTGTGACTGTTGGGGGAAAAACCGGTCGCTGTCTCTGGGGAGAAGTTAAACAAGTTCAATGGAACGGGCGACACATACTCCGAGCTCCGAAACGAAGCAATGCGTCAACTCCCCACCGAACGACATGATATCAGCTGATGTTTTAGATTTTTCGCAGATAGGGAAGCGAACTAGAGAATGTTGAGCTAAAAATACCCGTAATATTCAGAGGTTATCTAACAACCGGAGGCCAGATAAGGCGCTCCTTGGGTTATGGCCCACAATTAAAGCTCAGCCTGTGCGCTAATCGCGGTGGCAGTTGGAGCAAAAAGTCAAAACAAAACTAACCTTCGACAAGACGAACTAGCCGGAGGTGCAAGGCTGGAGGTGGTCTGTGGCTGTGCACTTCAAATGCCTGGCTAATGGCCAACGAATTGTTTTGCCAATGCAATTGGGCCATCTGTTATAGCCCGTGTCGATATTCCGGAGGTGCAAATAAGTTGACCATGGTCATGGATCATAGTCCGAACGGATCCCACACAGCCAGTTGACGTCACGGATCTTCGTTGGATCTCTTTTATGGCCCAAAGGAAATTCATTGCGAAAGCATTCCCCGGGAAGTACTTTACGGTATATGTATATACATTTATACAAATATATATACAGTACATTATAGACAACGTGCTGCAATTGCTGTCCATAAATCAAAGTGGGAATTGTGTACAGAATAAAGCCAGACAGTCACTCGTTTTACAGCACGTTTCGTAATTGTTAGGCGCCGACACAGTATATGCACTTCAACTAATACCGGAAGGCTTCCCTCCCGATGACTCAATATTTTTCCAATGTAATCCCTTTAATTCTGTGCGTTGTGTTAACTTAAATAAATATTGTTGCTTTTGAGTAGCCCTTGTGAAACGCAGTGTACCTGCATATGTATTTCCTCATTTCTTTTTCTTTTGCTTTGCCAAAATAAAAATGGCAAAAGTGAAAAGTGCAATTATGAATCTGAATATATCCGCCATAAGTTGTCGAAAGGCCACTTGGCCACTCACCGAAACCGTGAACAGTTCGAGCCAAAAACAAAAGATTGGGTGAGAACAAAACATCCTTTCATGGGCCTTAAGTAAACTTTGATCCGAATGCTTTATGTATATAGAACGGATCTGGTATACCTATGAATATGTATCAACAAAGGTGGCTATATCGGCACAGAGCTAATGGAAATGACTTTTCAGGCAAATATTTATGCCGCATTCGATTAAACATTATAAGTCTAAATGCGCAGATGCATATATGTACAGGGTACATATAGACATTAGCTATACTATATGTATGTATGTACACTTGTGCACATGTTTTATGTATTCTGAGATCGGGGCGAGTTCAGCTGTTTAAATAACCTTCAAGGGTGACTAGGTGATTGCAAACAGTTATGAAACGTCGTCAAGTTATGGAAAACAGATCTTTCGACTGCAGAAAACGATGCATAACTGTCTGTACCGGAATCGTGACTAGAGGCCAGGAGTAGTACTTAATATATTCCTTGATTCAAGAGATTGTTAAAGATATTAGTTGTATCTTGTACAAAGATCTTTGAGTTTCACCTCCAGGAATCAATTAACTGTACTTTTTAGTTCCTGAGATATTTGCACACTTTTCAGAGATGGTTCTACCCTTAATTGATCATTTACCCACCAGTAAGAGATATCATTAACATTTCACAGGCATTTAGGTTCCACTTGTAAAAGATCAGTTAATCAATAAATCGTCTCTCCAATTTCACGCTCACTTTGCTTGGCCACGCATTAAGGCACTTAACCGATCGCAGATCGATGATCGATCTCCCTCTGGCCGGGATTTACCTGAGTAGCTCCTCGCGCCACGACTGCTCGCTGGAATGGGTGGCTCTGTAGACGATCATGGACAGCCGGCTGAAACTGCGCCGCAGCTCAGACATCGTGGGGCCGTTGATCGATGGATGGTCCTACGGATCGAAGCGATGGGCACTGGGATCACAAGAGAGGTGCCAGGGAGAATACTGTTGGTTGCGATCGGATCTCTGCACAGAAGTGTGCTTTTATTATTGAACTTTTTTTTTTTTTTATTTTGCCCGTTTGGCTAAACAAAAAAGAGTACGAAAACGTTTTTCTTCTAGTTTGTCATTGTTATAAAAATAAAGCACAGGCAGTGTTTCATCAAGAGGCGACGACGGGCCGAGCAGCCCAATAAATCACCCAAGCGAGATCTCAGCATTGCGAGGGAGTGGGAGTGGGAGTTCTGCTGCTAACTTTCAAATCGAGCCACTTTTCACTATGCCGGACGCCCGGTTAATTAACTTGTAAAGCGCGTAGAATGTCACGCCTTTTGTTCTAGTTTTTTTTTTGTTTTTTTGTCGAATTCTTTTTTATTGTCGGTTGTGTGAACTGCGCGATCGAACAACTTTGTGCCAACTGTCGGCAAGCAAATTGAAATTCGCCCTCGTCGCTGCAAACAAAACTCGGCGTTCAGTGTGTTCGCTGGTGTTGATATTAGTCCCGCCTCCCCCGATCCTCGCCACGATATCTGTTGTGTAGAATTGAATGCTACACAATAATTTGTTGTTGTGCTGCCGCCTCATTTACTCATTTCACCTAATTACACATGCATGTATGCATGTATGTGGCCATAAGCGAGCGGTATGCCAGTTCCTATTTATCAGATACGAACGTGGCTATCTGTTCGCCGTTTGCCTCATTAACGCTGTTTGCCTGCGATTGACACATGTCGCACCTGATGATAATGGGCCCTGAAAAATGCTCTATTAGGGAATTGGCTCTGGAATTCTGGAGGTGATCTCCGCTCTCCTATTGATCACATATTTGGGGACAGGGTCTATAGGCTGTTCTGCGTCAATGATATGTATGGAAATGTTTTTCTTAGAACGTATCCCCACGGTTAGCCATTTAATTTCGAAACGCAGATAGCGACAGACCGCCAGTGCCAGATATATATGGTATATAATCTTCTTGTATTCTCTCTGACATATCCCCCCTGAACCGGTTCGGGCTGCCTCGCACTTTGCTCGTTCAAAAATAGCCTGAATTTCCCGCATGGGAAATACCAATAGCGACGCCCAAAAGTTGAATGAACCAATTTGGGGTTATAGCTCTCCAAGGAGTCAACTCCATTGACCATTCATCATAGCCAAAAAAGGCGCCCCACTGAGCTCCTGCTTCCATATCTCGAGTGGCCACTGTAATCTATGCACCCCAATACCAAAAAAGATTGCTGGCCATAAACCTCGGCAAGGGAAGTACCTCTCAGAACCGTCTGAGCCAATAATGCCCATGAGTAATTTCTTACACGGAAAGTTTGCGGACTATGAGGGTCCAAAACAACTCCCCCAGGTTATCAGGCAAAATCCTGTGACGTCAAGGCTGTGACGCACCTGTCCAGGTAATCGCCGCATTTGTAGTCAAGTGTTGATATCGGTGTAAAGATATACAGTCTTATGAATAGGCGCGGACTTATATGGCGGCGATAAGTCCATAACTATGACTAAACTGTTGACCGTCCGAGGAAAGCATGGTTATTTTTGGCAGCTGGCAGTAGTCAGCCAGAGATTCCACGAAGCTAAGAGAAGATTGTAAAAGGCCAAATGACTTGCTACCATTTGGCTTCTGTGTGATGTGCGTTGAGATAGGCCAAACCTTGTGGAGCTTTCAAGGGTTCACCGACTTTACTAACAGAAGAATTATTATGTTTATAATACTTTAAGAATACTAGGGAAAATACTACCTACATATCTAGGCTTTCTTCAGAAAAAAAGTTGTAAAAAACTAGTCTTGCTGGAATGCTTTATGGTAATTAGAGAAAGACAAGTGAAATCCGTGAGACTTCTTTACGATATGTTTAGCAAGCAGTTTGTGCACTTTCGTAATTTAATTTAAATAATAATAATAAATTCCATAACAAATAAAAGCCTTTCTCCACGATTCTCATTTTCTTCAGAATTTCCCCTGCTAAATTTGAAATAAAAACATTTACTCCAGAGCCCGCTGAGATAATTTTAGCTCCCGGAGTCACGCTGACATCGTGTGTCTTCGGTAAACCAGAGCAAATAAATTGAGCAAGCAATTAGCACGTCTATTTATCGACGATATTTTGTTAAGATATTGCCGCCGATTGCGTCTAGTAAGTTTCCACCTTGAATTGCGATCTCAATTAGTGTGTAAATAAAAAAATTAAGCTCTCTTTTCTTCCTCCATTCTCGGCAAATACCAAACAGATGTATCAGTTTAAATATTAGCGGAATAAATGTGAAACGGCGGATATTTGCATATGAAATTATCGGTGAAATGTTCGGCATTAACTGGAAAAGTATCTGCCAACAAGCGCAACGGGTCTGTATCTGTCGTGATCATGAGTCACCTGGCGCATGGGGAGATATATGTACGAATTTCGGGCTTCGAAGCCAAGCCCAAGCACAGAGCCCCAACCTCGATTTGAGGTGCTAATGAAGCTCTGGAGGTAGTATACCTTATCATTTGCAATTCAGTTTATCTGCCGCAATCGTGGCCTGCGCCGGCACACTTGTAAATAATAGCAGGAGGAGTACACACGAGATAAACCGGGCAAATATTATGGCCATGTGACAACGGGCCGCCTTGTCAGCAGGTCTTGGAAAAGAGGTTGCCCAAGAAAGGCCAAAAAGCAGGGGCGGTAGGGAAAGCCATTAGCTAGAAGCGGCGGGCATGCGCCGCTTGTTAAGCTAATGATTACACGCTTTCTGCACCTGAAGACGACGACGTTCGCAGTACAGTCTGCGCAAAGGGTGCGGCGGGGATCCTCGGTTTATGGCTCTGGAAAGCTGAAAGTCGTTAAATTGCCGCGACACTAATTGCAAAATTATGGCACGGAATTAAATTTTAGGGCAGACTTTTACTTTTGTTCAGGGTTACTTTAACATCTCGATCAAGATTTAAAATTTAAAAAAATTTTTATTGTGAACTTAAGATACGCAAGATACCTTAAGATACATTTTTTGGGTGGTACAGTCTGTTCAAAACCTACTACCTCGTTCTCTTGGAAGGTTAACTTCAAATTAAATATTTATTTAAATAGATTTTAAATCACACCTGAGCCTTGACCTTCTTCGCCGTAACACCTGAAAATCCCCAGATAAGCAATATGCTGATAGCTGCCTAATGTCGCTTATCTATGGCGTGAAAGCCCTAATAGTTATATATTTTGGGCTCCACAAATAGCCGGCCAGAGCTTTATAAATCGAACAAACAAAGGAGCGTGGAGCGATCGCAAGTATCTTAAGGTGAAAATCCTTAGCAAAGTCCAATTGCTAAGAGTGTGTGTGGCATATCGCCAAATTGGTAAATTGGTAAAGTGGTAGCTTGGTAAATTGGTAAATAAATGCACGTTGAGCATTTCTCGCCGGCCTCCAGTTTATTCATAAAGATAAAATGCCGGCATTTAAATTCCGCTGGCGTTGCGCACATGGAGCGAGAGCTTCCTGTGAGAGAGAAGCTCTCTGAGAGCAAGTGTCGATCTCCTGGCGTGGGATCAAAAATATATATCTATGTATGTGTGTATATCTGTCATGTGGCTGCTCTTATACGCCGACACTAGCAGCTGTTGCAGCATGGCAGATATTATAAGAGTTCGGTTGCCATGCCATGCTTTTTGTTTTGTTTGGCTTTGTTTTTATTTTTATTTTTTTGGTTGGACTGTACTCTATACACTGCAATAACTCAGATGCGTTGCCTTGCTCTCTGTCTCTGTCGCTGTCACAAGTTCACTCTGCCTCGAGTTCAATGCAAGACAAACTAGTTTTGTTTGTAATTACTATTGTTATTGTTGTTGGTGTCTCAAGCACGTGTTGCTTCTTCTTGGCTTTCAAACAATGCAATTGGAAACCCGTCCATTTGCTTAAGAGCTACAAGTGATAAATGAAATCGTTTAGCCAACACACAGGCACACATCTACATGGCTTATACACGGGAAGAAATGTGGCTTTCAATAAAATATCAGTCGATAGGGGGAATTTGATGGGATTAGTATTTAAGGGGTTATATACCTTTTTGAGCGAAAAAATTGAGGGAACTTTCGATTTTTTTT
>JAEIIL010002769.1:0-10571 GCA_018905715.1 Drosophila lini | reverse complement strand
TTATTAATTTTGTAAAAAAAAAGTGTAAAAGGTCGACACAAGAGTGAAAATATATTTAAGCTGTTGTAAGCTATTGTTGTTGGTTTTTGTTCATGCCAAGTGGGTCATCACAAGAAGGCGTGGGAGGAAAAGAGGTGAAAAAATGGGCATTGGCACGTTCCAAGAAATTGAAGTGCAAACAACTGCAGACGCCAACTTTAGCTCTTAATTTATTATACCGCTTTAGCTTATGTTTACTCACGCATGTAAATATACATATACTTATATAATGTTGTAATCGTTGCAGTTCCCTGAAAAGCCAACACAAGTGCAATAAAGCGAATTCATTGATAAAAGCACGAGCAGCAACGGACAAGTGTGCGAAAAAGAAGTGCAAATAATTACAAAAAACACAGCGATTAAAGTGGCAGATAGTTAAAGCCAAGATAACAGCTGTTAAGTGGCCAACAATAAAAACAAATAACAACAGAGCGGGAGAGGAAAATATCCAAGGAGAGTGTTTAAACAAATCAAGAGAATAAAACCAAAAGTGACAGCAGTGATAAACAGCTGTGCTGTTAAAAGTATCTATGGAAGCACAACAAATAAAGTAAAAACATAAAATCAACATAAGTAGCAGAGAGAGCCACAGAGTTGAGAGCAAAACACACACAATAAAAGAGGCAGTGAGAGTAACAGCACTGATAGTGGGAGTATTAACAGCATTAAACAAAACAGCCATCATTAACAGCAAAGAACTATAGTATTAACAGCTGTTTCCAGAGATCGAAAAAGTATATTTTCGAAGAGCAGCTGTGAGATTAACAGGCAGAGAGCAACAGGTTTCCCTTGCTCCCCCTGAACCGATCATGAACCACGATCAGCCGCTGCCGCAGTCGACTGCGCAGTCGGGAAATAAGTACGCGCCTGGAAGAAGGCTAGCTGCACGTCAAACGCTTCGATTGGCCATTCCCAAGCAACAGGGTGACCCACTGAGCAATCCCCACCCAGTTGGGGTATTCCGGCCCTCACCATCCCAGCTGCCTCCGGCGCCTATTCTCAAGAGAGTGCCCACGGGATGCATGAATTCCAGCATCAACTCCAGCAGTGGAATACCCAAGTCCGCCTCTCCCCTGGAGTCCCACCATCTGCCCAATGCCACGCCTACTCGCTTGAGCTATGGTCTTCCAGGAGCGGGTTCTGGTGGCAGTGGGTGTTCTAGTGCCGCCTCAGCCACTTCCAACTTCCTGGGTGTTCGCAAACCGAGCTTGACCTTGAACTCCTCGGATATTAGAAATAACAACGATCTGTTTGCCTTTCCCAAGGACATGTCGCCCGTTTTAAGTGGTGAGTAAAGAGTTTATACTTTACATAAATTGGCGTACATTTTTTATAACTTTAGATAAATTCCGTAACGATAGAATTATAAATTATAAATTAAATTACATATATTACTTAACGTATCATTGAATTTAAAAATAAATTAAATTGGCGTCCAGAAGTATGCAACGAAATGGGCATTTTTCCTTAGCCTTTGAAAATGATGACCAAAAGGGATTCATTTGTTAAATCATTTGATTTTAAATTTGTTAAAAATAGTTGTATTATTTAAAATGCAACAATTTGTACCTTGGTCCTAAGAGAATGTTGAAACCAATGGATATAATTTTGAAATAATTTTTTAATTTATTAAATTTCCTCTTCCTTAGAGCATTCCCACTCGCCCATGTTCACGGAAATATCATCAGCGCACAGCAACGGATCTCCAACGCATTACCACCAACTGGGCAGATTGTTCAGCCTGAGTCCTTCGAGCATCAGAAGTTACGGAAATGTGAGTACTTTTCTTAAATATATGTAAATAAAAATATTTAAATTTATATGGTAAAGGGTATTCCAAGCACGCCTATATGCTGGCAATTCAGACTTTATTCGGCCCTTCTGGCTTTATAAATTCACACTCGGAATAATTGCCGATGGCTATTTATAAATAAGCAGAGCGAGCAAAGGTCATGACTCACTTTGGAGCTCTTCTCTTGCGTTATGGTGTCCATAAACTCTCACTCAAGCTTTTGCTGCCCCTCGTTCTTGACTTTTCCCAGCCCCTTCATCGCGTTTTAGGCTCATTCTGATTATAGTTTTGCATACACTAAGAAAAAATTCTCCACTCTGACCTTAAATATTAATGAGACTAAAATTTGTAAAAATAATACTTGTATAATTCTGGAATTATTTATTAGGAAGATTTCTTGAAAAGATATATGGTATATCTATTCTAGATTATAAATTCTAGAATCCTTACTACTATTTAGTAAATTCTTTGCTTTTCTGAGTGCACTCTACGCAAACCTTGTCGAGCTTTGCAGTGCCATATTTAAGCAAATACATAACTCACACCTCACACGCGACTCTTTCTGGATTGGGGAACTGATGGGGATTGGGTCTGGAACCACTCCTTGACTTGGCGACTTTCCTAAAACCGGCTCTGGGCAGATATAACTCTCTCCCTCTTTGGGATTCTCTCCATCTCTCACTCACCTTACCTAAATAGGTAGAAAATAGCGTCAACTTAATTAATAAATAACATTTAGCACGTTTTCAAAAGGCAGACGCAGAGAAAGAGGGAAAAACGAGTCCGCTGAGTATATAGCGCTATAACCACATTATTGGATGGATATACCGGGTATGAATAATCGGCATTTGGCGTTGATTTTTAGCATGGCTCGTGAGTCGTTAAGCAAATTTCTTGTTAGTGAAATGCTCTTCGCAAGGTATATTGATCATTTAAGTGGGTTTGTCTCTTGATATATTTATTTATTGTTTTATCTCCCTGAAAAGTGATATAAAAAACATTTGTTTTAACAGTTCATAAAGATTAGATGGGCCAACAACCTTTTCATTATTAAAAATTAACCGATGACCCATATATTGGAGGGCATTGTTCAAACTTTTTCTGATAAGGTGACCAGCTGACTTACACACATATTTTTTGTATTTTTGTTTATATTTTGATAATAATGATTCGATCTAAGGGGTATGATTTATGGCATTAACAAGAAGACTAAAAAAAGGGTAACGTTTGAATTCAACAATTATTAGTATTTTTAAACATTTAAAAATGGGTTAAAAAGTATACAATGCCATTTTTCGGATACCAAATTCAGGTTTTTTTAAGATGTTCAATTTTTTGGAATTATTATTATTATATTATACCTTTCTAAAAGATTTTGTTTCTGTAGCGTTATATTTGTATCTTTACTTTAAAAGGTTCCTCGATTTGTAGTTGCTAAGCAAAGTATGCCAGATACCCTATAACAAATATTTTTATTTCCAATTTGTATTCCCCCATCGATCTTGCAGGGTATTCCCATGGCCATGCCCCTGGCTGTAGATCAATTAATTTCTTTCTCCTCGGTGTTCTTAACTATTTGACAAGCTCTTCATCGCCAGCGCAACAACGGCAGAACGTGAGCCGAAGATTGTTGTTGAAATAATATGAAGTTGGCTGTGTGACAGGGGGGCCCGAGCATATTAATTAGTGACTGGGTTTGTCGGGGAATCTTCCCGGAGAGCCGCAGAGAGTGTTGTGCTGTGTGGGCTCTCGCCAAGCGGCTCGAAAAAAAAATCGATTAGTACAAACAACCGACGAGGGGCGAATAGTGCCAGTCGAAATACAAACAGAGACGTCGGCTCGCGGCTTGTTCACATTATAAAGCTAAAGCTCCCAAAAGGCAGCAAACACACAGAAAAACACACATCAAAATATACAGAGAGAGAGAGGACAGGGGTGTCTGAAAAGCTACTTATAAACGGACGGACAACTGTGTTTTGGGTCTGGCATTCTGTGGTTTTCGGCAAAAATTCCGTATTCAGTATTTGCCGAATTGAGATGCGCAGCGGTTCGTCTCCGATTCCCAGTCCCACATCTCTCTCTCTCAATTCTCCCTCGAGAATCAGCAAACACATTTTCAAGATTTTATATCGTTAGAAGTCGCGTAGAGTTAATGTGATATCCGTATAGCATGGGCAATCGTTTGAGCGGCTTGTGGTGCAAGAAGACAACTTTGAGTATTACCCACACCGATCCCCAGAAAGAAAGCGAGGACAGCAGGAACCTTAAGGCCCGGAGGAGTCGCAGGAAGTCCAGTGGCAGTGGTGATGGTAGAGGCACCTTTCGCCTCGGCAGCGTGCGACGTTTATCCCTGACCAACTGCGTCTCCAGAGATAGCAACCCCAAGAAACCCATTTGCCCCGAGATCACCATCTCCACCGTGGAGAAGACCTACCAGGAGCTGACCAGCCAGACTGATCTCGATTCCGACATGAAAGTTAATGCACAGCTCATGCCCACTGTCAAGGTGAGTACCTCCACTCGAATTCCTTTGGTTCGAAAATCAGCAATTATGTCATTTGTTTTTGTTGCTTGTTGTTTGCATCGCTCGGATTTGAATAGCAATAGAAATAGATATGCTTGCCGAGGTAAAAACAAAAGACAAACTTGAATTATTTTGATATGCTACCCAGTTCACGGCCAAATCAAAACAAATTGTGTGAGTTTCGAGTGTGGAGTGTGTTTTTTCGGAGGGTGTCATTAGCATTAGCCTCTCAGGTGCTTGTGTGTGTGTTTGTGTAAATGCGGATGCTTGTAAGGTGTCGCGATCGGGATTAGCCGCCGTAATTTATTACCAGCATCTAATTGAAATCGTAAACACATTTCTGGTAGACCTTTGTGAAGGGAGAAGTGACCAAGGGTCTCCATAATAACTCGTTAGATATCAGGTGAATAATGACGCAATTCAAGCATTTAATAGATTTTCCCTCAGATAGTTATTCGAGCTTTTAGCGTTCAATAATTCGCTTTAAATAACTTGTTACTATCATGTAAAATACAAAAGCAACTTTTTGGGCCTTGAAAGTAAGAGTTAAAAAGGTTAATTTTCAAATACCTCAAGTATACAAATAGCAAAGGAACTCCTTAAGAATTGATTTCTACCCTCACTTTAAAAGTATCTGATTGCCATCTGACCGAAGTAGATAATAACCCGATAAACTTGTGGTAAAGCAAATCGGTTGTCTACCTTTCAAATGTATTCAAACGATAAATACTACTCATAAAAATATGTTTCTAAATTCAAGAAAATTTTCTAGAATTAAGAAACAGTTTTTTTTTATGAATTTAAGGCAATTTAAGGCAACGCACCATGAAATATGTATAAGCAAGCCACCATAAAAACATATTTTTAGGGTTTATTTTTCTATTTTTTAAAAACCAAGGCGAAAACGCCTTAAAATTTTAGGTTCGAATTAATTATTATTAATTATTAATTAAATTATTATTTTTATTAAATATGCGCTATTATTGTGCTATTTTAAAACTTAAGATAAAAGGCAATCCTAACTAAACATCTTTAAAATAAAAAATATCTTTAAAATCCAACAAAAAATATCAAAAAACAATATCAGTTCTTATATTAACCTGGCCCCAGAGTCCTGTTAATCAGTGAAAACCACAGATGAAGCATAAATTACTTTAGTTCGAAAAGCAGAACCCCAAGAAATTAACTTATGCATTCGATTTAAGGTCTGTATCAAGGAATTACATTATATTCCCTGGCCAGCACTCAAGTGACCCAATTCCGAGTCACAAATAAATCACAAAAATCAGGGGAAGTGAGAGAGAAGGAAAAAAACGTGTTAAGCACGCTTTGCATATAAATAAATAAACAATCTCTGAAGGGGAAGCAGGGGAGAAATGCATAAAAATCAATTACGCATGAAAATTCCAATTGAGAGAAAATAAAACGATAAGCCCGCGGACGATGATGAAGCGCATGCGTGGCTCTGGGCTTAAATCGGGAAGAAGGCGTGTCAACTCTTTTTTTCTCTTACCTTTTCCTGTTTTTAAAGATATAGTAGGTAACGTGTTGGAAGTTACGTCTTAGATGCGGATGCAAAGCTCCCACGATGGTGAGTCAGAGCTGAAAACTTCTTCGTCGCAATGCGATCGGTGCAAGTTGTTATTCGCGGAGATCCAATCACGGCTTTCGTGATGACTCACAGATGTTTTAGGCGAAAGCCTGAATGAATTGGATACATAGATACACCAGCTGAGATACAGATACAGAGACACGTAGTAAAGAAAATACAAATACAGTGAGCACTTGATTTAATGGAGGAAATTGGAGGAATATGAGTGACAAATATATTTTCAGTATTTTGAATTTGATGAAAAATAATAAAACAAAATAAAACATTAGTTATAAAAGGATTTTCTGGTAGGTTTTTTATAATTCTCAATATGTTTTAGCACAGGTATACAAGTTTTTCTTAAACTCTTATTCCTTTTATATTTCTCTAATCGAAATAAAATTGAAAATATTTAAGAACTGTTGAATTGCTTATCCGAGAAACATATATTTAATCTTAATTAAAAAAAATAAGTTCAATATTGTTTAACTATTTAAGCGCATAGTTGTTTCCATTCTCTAGCGACTCCTGTAATTGCGAATAAACAAAAGTATCTTGCCATTTTGGCTTGGTTTTTTGCTGAATGGGCAAATGACTCAGTTGAAGGACTTGGCACTTGACAAAGTTGTGATTAATTTAAACATTTCTTTAAATATGATCAAAGGAAAGGGAAAAGTGTGCCACTGAAGTGACTAATCCGTTGACCCAAAAAGCGAAAGTATCTGAAGGATGCGTTGGATTTTCGCGGACAGATTGGTGGGAAAGATGATGGATGAATTAGCTCAGATGGATTGCATAACGAGTCGCCAGTGGCCTTGCTGCGAGTATCTGAGGCTACCGCAGATACAACTTGTTCAGAGTATCCGACAGATGCACAGATACCAGCTGTAGGTGGCGCGAACGAACTCTTTACATCGGTTCAAGGCATTTGTTCCATTCAATCGGATTTTGTTTGGAATTTCCTGAGCCGCCAAATTTTGCTTATTTTCGCTCCACTTTGCCATTTCCTGGAAACGCCAAATGCGAGCAAAAAGCATTCGATAAACAAATACCTACAAATCAATTAGATTGAAAGAAAGCCAGAAAATACACAAAAAACAGAAAAGCGGAAAAAAACATGTTAAAAGATTTTTAGCCATTTAAAACGCACGTGTCGGCCAATATCGAATCGATTTTCGAGATGATTTCTGTTTGCTTAGACCGAGTAAATAAAACAAAATAGTCGTACAAATAAATACAAATTGGTAAATATAAACAATGATGCGGCCGAGAAGCTCAATGCTAGGTGGGGAAATCATACCTAGATTTCCGCGAATAAATGCCTCGCAAATCGTTGCCAAAAATGCCAAAAGCGAAAGATGTAAAATATATAAATAACAAGAAATCAAATTAAATGGTTTTTGCATTGGAGCACGAAACAAAATGCGCCAAAAACGTCAAGTAAAAACAAGTTGTTTTGGGCAGACTCTGAAGAAGAGGATCACTTGGCTCTCTCTCACTCCGAATTCTCCGTCTTTCTCTCGGGGGATTTCTCCGTCCTCCGTCTCTCTCTCATTTTTCGAGGCATCGAGTCAGAAAATAAAATTTCAGGCCTCAGTCTTGTGTCGAACACTCAAACGTCGAGTTCGTAGAGCGCTATCGAAGACAACGACAGATACAGATACAGATACAGATACAGCAACAAAAATAATAAAATCTACAAAGAAACCACAGCGAATGCCTTAAAAAAAAAATACAATAAATCTATTGTTTAAACGTATTATTGTGAAATAGCGAAAATGCCCAAGGATCGCTATAAATCCCAGTGAAAAAAGTGCGTAAAGCGAAAGCATAAAATATTTCCATTGAAATTTATCGAAAGCTATAAATAAATGAAGCAAATATATGCTTAAAAATAAAATTAATTCTTTTTGTCGTCACATGTGTGACGTTCGAGATACAGAGAAAAGCATGTGGAAAGTGTCTGATAAAAAATACGCATAAAATTATAAATAAAGTTCTGTACAATTGCATTTTCCTTCGAATTTTGGGCAACTTTCTAGAGGTCTTTCCAAGAAAACTACAGAAAATTAGCACCCAATCAGCTCAAGTGACGCAAATTAGGGCGATAAATAAAAAACAAATTCGTGGAATATCGATACCAAGAATTAATTCATAAATCTGACTTTCAAATAACCGAAAATAAAAACTAAACCGTTTTTTGTACAACCTATAATTTCCATTAAAATGCAATACATTTAATAAACAAGAAAGGAGTGCATGGCTCACAGAAAATTCAAGAATAAATTTCCATAAATTGCTAAAATACATATGTATCAAGTGGGCTAATAAAACGAGTTAACAACAGAAAACCAGTTCGACGAATCTAGAAGCAAACAAAAACAAACGTACGACCGCAAGCAGCTTGGAAAAACTGAAAACCACAAGTTGAAACTGTTGCGTAGGCTTTTCGTCGCCTTTGGCAGACAAGAAATCAATCAGACGGACGCCCACATGGGCGCAGTAATACCTCAATAACTACTACGCAGGCTTAACAAAAACAAATTTAAATAAATAAAAGTGCAACAGGAAAGAGCAAAGAGCGGTTAACGCCTTTTTGTTTGCCTTTGCAGCTGCATTAGCCAAGCGGAAACTCATTAGCCAGTTACATGAAGACCCCGAACGGAAGTGGGGAAAACCACCTCACGTGGGCTTTCCAGCCCCACATGTGTGTGTGTGTGTGTCTCAGTGTGTTATAGGTGGGCTTTGAACTTGTCCCACGCCCCCAGAGGTGTGAAAAACCAGACCAAAGTCGAATCCGAGTCAAGGTCTGGTCCAAAAGAAGCTGTAAATGTTATACGTGTTTTTGAAACTGGCATTTCATTTGCATCTTTGGCGGCTGCCACACAGATCTTGAAGTTTGGGTTGATGGAAAAATCTGAAATTTCTGTAATAAAGGGCGTGGAATTTCTAGAAAGATTTCTGCTTTTTATAGAGCATTAAAAAGATCGTAAAGAAAAGATATAAATGTAAAGGTTAATCTTCAAGATTTTATTCTCTTTGTTTTGGGTAGAGAGTTATGTTTATTGTTATAAATATTTTAATAGAAATTATAAAATAGTTTTAAAAAGGCATTTTAAGATTCTTTAAAGCAGACATCTTTAGATAGATTTCTCTTTTACTTGGCTATTTCAAAATTAACGAAATAATTTAAGAAGAGCTTAGTATATACTTTGGCCTTGCTATGTAGGGAAATTCTCAGAAGTCCGTGCCAATTCTAGCCGTAAAAGGAGGGCTTAATCAGCCGCGCTTATTGTGTATTATGTATCTTACAGATACATTTGTCACCGGGGGCACCGCCAGGCACGGAAACCAGTTCTGTGGCATTTCTTGTGTAAGCCTTTCCCCGCTTGGCCTGGCTCTTTGTGCGTGAATCTTTTTGTGGCTTTTGGCTGGCGCGTATCTTTCGGCTAACGGTTGCCAAAAAGGCAGACGAAATTGGAAAAAATACAAATAATACACAAAACCAGATGCTTGATAATTGTTTACGCGCCGCAACAATGCCGAAAGAACAAACACCTTCTGAATGCGATTATGTGCGGATAAATTACACAGTTTCATCTGCTGTATTTTCTGTTGTTAACCCGCTAGGAATGCTAATTGTTGAGCTTGTTAATAATTATATAAATGAAATATGTTTTTGTTTTTGGATGCCTAGAATTCCTAGGAAAAATGCCAACGAACCCCCAAGCACAGCAGCAGCCCCACAATAAATAAAAGTAAACAAACGGAGAGTGCAGAGGGAAAAACCCCCTAAACAGTGATTGAGTGATTCAAAGTCGGTAGTTTCCATATCGAATAAAAAAATATAGTGAAGTGAATAAAGGGTTAACCAGCAACCATGGTTGTCACCTCCACCAGAAGTCCACTCTTGGCGCAAACACAGCCTGCAAGTGCCACCTCAAGTGGCAGCCACACGGCAGCCGCCATGCGATCCCGTCTCATATTTCCCCGGCAGCATTATCAGGTAATTGTCAATCAATTCCCCTACCCCTTTGTTAATAGAAATCAGACATTGGTCCCCCGAAACTCGCTCACAATTGTGAGAGTCAAGGGTTTAGTGTTTGGGTTGCAGGGTACATTAACCCCGCGGCGCCGACGACGCGGTCCAAAATGACCAAGAACCAGACGACGGAGCAGCGCTCCTAATGGCCAGTGAAAGGCACAATAGATTCAGAGACGCTCGCTCCGGAGGTACCTACGTAGTATATAAAAACATGATTTTATTTATGATTCTCGTATGCTATTTGTGACGCAATGGCATTCGGATTCTTTGTTGGTGCGAGACACCAGACATTTTATAAAGAAAACGGAACATCAAAGTCTTTACTAATTGACCTGCACTGCACTGCGGGTGGAATTCCAATGAAACTGCAGTATTATTTTTGTTGTTTCTTTGATAGGGGATTTACAAAAATTAAAGGAAATGCATCCGGTTTAAATATGGAATAATAATGAAATAGTAATAAACTATTTCAAAGTTATAACCACGTTTCTTTTGATAAGAACATAGCTTTGCTATTTTACTTATAATTTTCAATTGGAATTTTGTAAAATTTAAATATTTTGGTCTTTGTAATTTATAA
>JAEIIL010002765.1:0-20940 GCA_018905715.1 Drosophila lini | reverse complement strand
AAAAAAAAAAAAAAACGAAAAAAAAAAGTTGCCCAATGAGAAGACCCCCTTAAACCTAGAACTTATAGATAAATAATGAAGGTTATGACCTCTTAATTAAATTATAATATACAAAAAGGCTTTGAGTAATAATTAAATCAAAATAAAACTGCAAGCGAAACTTCTGACTCTTTGTTTTACTATTATTAAATATTTGCTCACATTATTTTAATCCTCTCAAATAAAACAAAATAACTTTATTGAAATTTTACAAATAAAAAGAAAATATTTCTTTGAAATAGGTTACTCGGTATTCATCCTTTAACGAAAAACTCTAGATTTGTTTTCTTTGATTTTTCGTCCTGCAAAAATAGAAAGCGATTTCGATAGCATAAATATTTAAATAAATCTATCAGACAAATGAAAGCGGGTGAATATTTGTAGTCTGGCACACCCACACACACACTGAAATTTATATAAAAACAATCAATTGGCAGCTCAAATCCCACACACACACAGAAGTACACACAGACCTATCCACGCACTTTTGTTTCTCTTTTGAATGGGCTATAAATGCCGGCTAAAGAAGCGCATAAAAAACCTCGCCGATATGCTTCAAATGTAAGATAAACAAACCGGCAAAAAGATTTGCCAACGCACACAAATGCCCAGCTTACACACACACACACACACACCCTTGTGCCTAACTTCCACACAGACTCTCACACTCTGGTAATGGAACAGAAAATTTCCCACTGAACGCAAACTCACCAAATTTCCCTGGCAAAGAGCGAGGAGAAAATTAAGAGAGGTTGAATTTAGTTGGTCGAATTTATGCCTTTTTTAAAGGTAGCTTGTGGTAAATTGAATTTTCATATTAGCTTTATTTTATTTTTTTTAGTTAACAAGCTTAGTTATCTCCTAGGGAAGGTATCAGGCGATGCTTTAAATATAATTTATACGGGTCGTAAAATAATTTACAGGAAAGCTCAACTAATTTTAAAAAAATACGCAAATGATACAAAATAAATTGTGTGCTAACACCTTATAGTTTTAAAATACTAACCATTAGTTCTTTAACACAATAATTTAATATTATTAATACTAAAAATAAAATTGCAAATGATTTTATAACAATTTAAAAATATTTTTATTTATAGAGTTCAAAATAGTAATTTAGCAAATACCATTTTGACAAAAAAAAAAAATTAAAGTATAAAAGCTATTGAAACTAGAAACGTAGCACATTTTTCTTATTTTATGTAGTAGCTTAAAACCTTATCTGCTCAAGTAACGCTTTTTCTGTTTATATTTCCGCATATTCATACCTTAACAAAGCTATAAAAGATCTGGAATTACACCTGGTAAGGTTATTGCCAACTCCATATGGACTTCCATAGTCTACAATTTTTTCCACTTTTAGTGGTGGGCCTTACCTCGGCGAGAAGAGTTCCCCTTAAATATATTATTGGCGGCTCGGACGAAGCCATTGAGAATGCCCCCTGGCAAGTGTCTATCCAATATTTATGGAGTCATATCTGCGGCGGATCCATTTATAGTTCCAGAATTATCCTAACCGCTGCTCATTGCCTTGTGGAATACTATCCCGAGAACTTAGGGGTTCGATTGGGTTCCAGCTATAATAATTATTATGGCAGCCTAATTGGAGTTTCATTGATTAGAACCCACGAGAAGTACGATTCCTACTCGTTTGACAACGATGTGGGACTGCTGTTCCTTGACTACCCAATTAATCTCGAGGAAGACTACTCTATTCAGGCCATTAAACTTGCCGGGGAAGTTCCCCCTCCAGGATCCACGACATCTGTGACTGGTTGGGGAATCACAGGATACGGAGAAACGGAAACTCTGCAGTCGCTCGAAACGGAAATTGTGGATCTGGAACAATGCAAAATATTGTACAAAGATTATTCGATCACAAAGAATATGCTCTGTACCTCTAATGAGAATGATGGAACGTGCCAAGGAGATTCCGGCGGAGCTTTGGTCTTTAATAACCAGCAGGTTGGCATCGTCTCGTGGGCCGAGGGCTGTGCAGATCCAGCTTTCCCCACAGTGTATGCCAATGTGCCAGCTTTACGGAAATGGATTGAAGAAAATGCCAAAGATTTAAAAACTTTCTAAAGGAACAAGAAGCTTATTATAAAATTGAATAATAAAATATTTAAGCAAATAAAATGAAAATTCTATAACGAAAAGGTCACAATTTTGAGTGTTCCAATTGTGTTTTGGAGCACACACTTTGCAGCAAGTGCTTGTTGTTGCAGTTTCATTTTAAGTGAGTGGAGAAAACAAACAACCTTTGGGGTCACCAAAATGGCTCTGAAAGTGCTCTTGACGACAAACCCAAAATACAAAAAAATACACACGACCAGGGAAAACAAAGCATAATAAATTGTGTTTTTCTTGCTGGCGTGGCTGCTGCACTTAATAATTATAATTTATGCAAGAGTCAACAAATGAACGTAGCACCTACAAAAGGCGCACATTAAGAAGAGAATAAACTTTTGGCGAAAACTGAATTTGCATTGTTTTGCTACCTAATTGCCCCAAAAATTGGTTTGCATGCAGGCTTAGCTGGGCGATGCACAATTACCCAAAAAAATAATGCTAAAGTACACCCAAAATTTCCACCTGAGGTTTTGTCTGGCACAAAAGATTAATTTTCCCGTCCGTGATGAAGTGTCTATGCAATTATCATCTAACAGATGGCTATCCTTTTGGGGCAGGTCCTGGCATTAACATGCTGTTGGTCCTTTTCCAAACGCGGCCTGCGAACTTAGGCGGCGGAGTTAGCGCGGCTTTGAATTGATGGGCCTCAATAAATTTTGGCAACGAGGTGTGTGTGTGTAGTGCTGTGTTCTGTCAATGTTGTGCGGATTCCCCGGTGTATGTCTATGGGAGTGGTAACCGCAGCTCCTGCCCTTTGCAGCCGCCGCAAAACCAGTTGACACATGTTGCAGTTAACATGGCAAGTGGATGTGGCATTGAGGGGGGACATGGCTTCAACTGCCAGTTCGGTGGACTCTGTTTGCGGTGCAAAGTGATTCGCCATTATAGCAGCACCCCAAAAACCCCATTTGGGCCACTGTCTTTGGCACTTTGATCATTTGCCATTTGCCTGTTTGCGTTTTAATTAACTTACACCGGCTTAACGAACTGGCCTGCCTCCCTACGCTTCGTGTGCAATCCCGGAGAGCCTGCTTATTAGCTCTTGACATGGTTGGGCCCTGGATATTTACGGGGGCCATTCGCAGTCGCAATTGTAGTTGTGGCCATTCGATTGGATGGCCAACACCTTGGCCATCAGGCTTAGGCCACCTCGTAAGCCGCTTAGCCGCTGAGCTCTTGATTTCCAAATGAAGTCACTCGGGGCGGGGATTAGCACAATTGCGGAATGTTTCGATTCCTCTTATAGAAGAGACCATTAAATTTCTGAAATCAGAACAGCTTTAATTTCGATCCAAGGGAGAAGGGTAACAGAATCAGAGGTTACTAAATCCAGCCAGCAATAGACTCTATATATAGTAACAAAAACATAAATTAAAATGCCATTAAGAGCTGTTTTTGCCAGCTCAGTGCTGGCCAAACAATTTGGCAAGCTCATTTTTATAATTGGGCCAGAAATTTTTCCCTGGCTCTGCCATTAACAGCAACTTTTCTCGAAAGCACGAGAGAACGAATTATTACCCGGAATTTCCCCACACACACACACACACAGTTTATTTCAATTGTAGGCAGAACAATGAGGGAATGAAATTAAATTTTCATTTATTTCATCAATTGAATTTGTATTTTGGGGGCCAGCGGAATTAATGGTTTGTCGTTTAATTTTCCAGTGAAATCCCGGCGCACTTGAATAATAAATGGATACTCAGAAGATGTCATTTTTTCGACAGCTTTTCCCATTGGCACGATGCCCCTCCGCGCCTGTCTGTCAAATATTTGATTTGGCCTTGGTCTAAGCTGGTGGAAATTCTTTCCGCTTCCTTGAAGGCCACCGTTGGCACTTGAGAAGCATCCATCGCCCTCTTCGACTCGAGGGTTTCCCGGGTAAGAAAGCATTTCGATTAGCGGGCATTTCTAGGCATTCGAGTGGAATTTTTTGAGATTAGTGGACTCGAGATGGACTCGCCTAATTGGCCAGCTTATTAAAGCCATTGAACTTGAAGTTGGGCTAACTTTCGGTAGGGGAAACAGCTGCTGGCCGGAAAAGGAAAAACTTTTCGCCCACTTGCGTCCAACTTTTGGCCCCATAAATTTCCATATTAGGAGAGCAGCAGAAGCAGCAAGCTGCACAAACATAGTTGATCCAATTAACTAACTAAGAATCACTTAGCTTGAAAGTTTAGCCCTGGACTTCATTCTGCACTCCACACGCACCACATCTCTCCACGTTGCTTTGAGGCATCAAAGTTATCCCTTTAAATGCTTACTCAATCAATTCTCGGAGTGGCTCCAAGGGGTGGCTTATCCTTCCACTCCACAGACTCGTTTCCATTGTCCTGCGAGAGGCTTTTGACGAGACAATTTGTATTCATTGCCACTTTAATATTTAGCGATGCGTAAGCCGCTGTCAGTCACTGCATGGTGAAGTGATTTTTTCCCCAGCTTGCTTCCATTTCTTTTACCACTTTTTTGTACTCAATTTTCTGTTCCTGTTTTTGTTTTTTTTTTTTTTTGCAGAGCTTCCGGGTGTTTGTTTGTCTGCGTTTTAAAGTGCAATAATTTGCATTGCAACTGACATGATATCACTTTGAAGTGCTGCACTTCCCGCTGGCACTCACCGCCAATTGAGGAAACAAGCACGTTAGTAGCTCGTGGCAGAAAAACAGTGTATTTAAATTGCCAGTGAGCTATTTGAATTAACACTTTCGAAAATGTACGCATTAATTGGCGCGTTTTTATCAGTTTCCAATTGAAATAAAATCGATTTTAAATTCTGTATTAAAGGCAAAAATAAAAGTAATTCATGTGACTTGGGCCCCATGTGCAAGCACTAGAATTAAAGGAATTATATATAATTTTAACATCTATATTTCATTTTTTTCTTCTCCTAGAAAATGTATTTTTACTATTTTAATTAAAAAGTTGTTTTTAGTAAATTAAATACACCCCACCATCTTTAATATTTCACAATTAAAATTCACTCTGTCCAGAAGCAAAGCGTCAAAGCTTTGATCCCTGAATCCTTTGACAGGACTCCCCTCCTCTTTGCATTGCAACTCATTAAAAATGTTTAAGGGGGGTCGCAACAAAGACAAGCAAACGGCAAAGGAGCAAGTTCCTGGGGAAGAGCGGTGGAAAATCACGGAAAGATGCCGTGGCAGATGAAGGAAAAGCGGAAAAATCCGCGAATGAGTCAAGGTGAACACACTCTTTGGCCCAAAGATCCGCTTTGGCAAGCAAATGCAGTCCGGCTCCGTGCCCCAGAAGACTATCCCTCTTAACCTCCAACATCCAGACACCCACATCCACCCACCCATACCTTGGTGGATGCACTTGCTCTAGACGCTTTCGCCTCGCTCCTCCTTTGTTTATTTGCTCAGTGCGTTTTCAGTTGACTGCATTGCTTGTCGCTAGCTGGAAAAGCGGGGGAAAAGTCGTGGGGCAAATCGTGGTGAAAGGAAAAAGGAAAGGGAGAATGCAATAAGTCACCGATTGGCGACAGGCTGCACGAATGTGTTGCCTAGTGCGAAAAAAATGCGTTGCGTACATAAAAATGGGTTACCAGTGCAAGGCTGCCGAGGGCATATTACGTATACGTACTACAATTGCCCAGCGTAATGGAAAGCCATAAAAGCGTTTTATGGCAAGCGAAAGAGGGATGGCCACAGCGGCCAGCGGGGTTAATCAAGGTCAGTCCCGTGGGTGGAGAGCCTTAACCCCGAGTCCCCCTTATATTTGCAGGCGAACTAATTGCTCTCCTCATTAAGAGGAAAGTGCAGAGTCAATGCAGTGGAATGATAAGGTGGCGAAAAGCCTTCTTGAAAAACACCTTGAGTTGGTTTTAATAATAAACTAAAGCAAGAAACTTGTGACGGTAAGTAAAAAGGTATTCTTTAATATTTTTCTGGAAGAACTTACTAATACTAATTAAAGGGAAAAGGGTAACGGTCATGTCGAATTAGTTCCCTCTCTTGACTTGCCATCTTCTTTCCCGCCCGGTCATCGAAATCATTGATTGAGTTTTGGGATTTGTAGATATCATTAACTGTCCCACATGACATTTGTGTGTGTTTGTGTCCATGTCCCCGCCTGATTAGCCATTTATATTCACGTTCATGTCACCCCTGGCCAACGAGCTCCTTTTGTGTCCTTTGGGGTTGGGCTGCAATTAATCGTTGAAAGGATTACACGCCCCCGGAGCAACTCGATGCGACTCTCGTCTGCGCACTTAAGTGATGCTAATTTATGGCCTCGGCACATCTTGTTTGTTTGCCATCTCCGATGAATGGGCTTTTCCCCAGGGACGTTCTTTTCCCCCCGACTTTTGCTCGTTTGCCGCTCTGTCGGTTTGTCCGAGTTTGTGGCATTTTCGCCAGGAGTTTTGCGGTAAGTTTTTAAGCCAAGATTAGGCGGCTTTGTTGCCGGTTGTGTCCACCCTTGTCTGCGACCTTGTTGGTCACATTTCAATTCACCAGATCTCAGATCTAGGGGTATCTAGAAGACAAAATATTGTCGTTTGATTAATAGCAAAGAAAATATGAAAAAATTATGATATTTGTGAATGATTTAATATCCTACAACCGCAAGTATTGTCAAAATCTCACTCATTAAATTAAAGTTAATTACAGAAAACTTGGGAATACAATTAAATTTTTCAGTAACCTTCAAGCTTACATGAACAATGACCATTATGCTGCTTATCTTTCTGGCTAATTCAAAGACATTTACCCGGGTCAAAGGACACCTACATCACATTCATTTGCATCCCGTTTCCATGCCATCAATTTCATTTGATTGTTATTGTTGTTGTGGTTGCGACACCAAATTGCAACCGCATCCGAATCCAACCACCTAATCAGCGTGTGACTCGCACACTAATGAACTCCGGCCGCCAATTAGCCAATGGAAACGCCCTGTGACCTCTGACCACCTGCCCACTCCCGACTCCTTCCACGGTATAACCACCTGCCCACTTGATTGCACGGACAAGATGGCGTGGAGATCAGGCTGAACAGGGCTTTCTCCTGATGCCTATCGCTTTCCGTTTAATGTCCTCAACTGTCATCAGTCAAAGGAGAGCGACACTGCAACGATGGACTTTCCTTTGAGTTATCCTTGGAATGCTCACGGTGTTCCATGGTGTTTCTCTTGGCCTGTTAACTGCGGGTCTAGTCTCAGTGGGTTACTGGGCAGATTTATTTTTGTTTAAAGAATATTGTAGGTGCTTGAATTTCACTCGAATTATAAGCCATTTTAACCATTTTGTTTATACTTATTTATATTTTAAGTGTATTTTAGAATTCAATCAAATTAATTTAATTACGGCGAATATATAAAAGTTTGTACTCCTTTAGGAGTACGTTTTTGTTTCTTATCAAAGATTATCCCATTACCCTAAGTAGAATTTATTCTAGAAGTTTCAGGACTTATACAACTGTATAGTGAGTCACAACCTTCTAATGAGCTACAAGTGCATGATGAGCTATCCGCACAACTGTCTTGAGAGTTATCTTTATGAATGAATGGTAAGTGATCCATCTGATTTTGGGTAGAGCGCTCTAGTTTCTCCCGCACTAGCAAATATACTGTAAGAAAAACTGAAGAGGAAGCTAAGAGTATCTATTCAATCAAGACATTTTCCATAACTACCTGCAAGCAGGAAGACTGTGATGATAACCACGATTTTAATTCCATTTTCCTGGTATTTTTTCTGTCCCGAAGGTACTGCACACTTGGGGCAGAAAGGTCTCAGCGGACGATTTCTTTCCATGACCATTTTCTCCAAGCAGGGCGACTCCGGACCACATTTGGATAGAAAAAGGGGTTTGTCCTCCAGATTAATGGGCAAACACGTGGTGTAAATTTGCTCCCGAGAAAGGCTTCGGAAAAAGGCCAAGGTGGTTTCGCCGTTAAAGCAATTGTCGGGCTTGAGAAAAGAGTGAACGCTTAAATAATGATTATACTTTTGGTCCTCGTGAAAGTCAAAGCACTGCAGGCAGATGCGGATCTCGATGGTGGCATAGGGTTCCACCTTTCCAGCATTGGGCCTCAAACGATAGTGCCTAAAGGCATTTGATTTGATCTGTACGATATGAATAGAAAATTCATTGATATTTGTGCCTAATTAGTTTTGTTAATAAATCAATAATTGCTGCATTATTTACCTTGAATAAAACCACCATATGAGTGGGATTCAGCAGGGTCAGTATTCTCCTCTGAGGACCATTGTACGGGGCATAGAAGGTCAGTTGTTGTGGACTCACGCTCAGCAACTCCATTCTCCCCTCGAAGCCTTCTTTGGCAATTGATTTTGACTTTTGGCCGTCAGCTTCCTTTTTCTATTCCTCCCTCCCCAAAAAACAGAAAGCAATCGAAATGTGTCGGAAATATGCCAGCAATCGGAATGTTTTTGACAGCATTTGCATATGCTGCCCATCGTTCCGAGGGCAGTACATGTTTCTGCATTTATTGCCACCAGATGGAGCACTCTTTATCCACATTCCACATCCCACTGCCAGCGCCAAACCCCCAAAATGGTGCAACAGAATCGCTGACCAAAGCTGGAGGCATCATCACGCATTAGCATTAGGCACTGGTCATGTGGTGGGCAACGCTTTGAAATTATTTGCAATCCATTGCACTGGCCCCGGACTCTCCCAGGGATTTCGGACGGATGATGAACTCGGCTGTCCAATTGCGTTTTTGGGTCATTCATTTCCCCCTGCGCAGAAGGGAATCGAGCGAACAATTGATGATACCACATGTGGCACACTGGATAAATGATGACATTGAGAGGGTTTTCGGATTGATTCCCTGCTGTGCAAGGGCTTTTATTCGAATGCTTTGGTATTTGACAAGCTTTTTTTTAGTCATTATTTTATGTTTCAATGCAGTTTCTTAAACTTAAACTAAAAAAAACCCCGCCAGTTTGCCCTTTCGGGTATTTCACAAACATTTATTAACAATTAACTTTCACCTGCCAATCATGCGGTTTTCTGGGCTTCGCTCTTCCTTTTTAATGGGTCTTCCTAATTTACTCCCTGGTGCTGCTTCACCACTAACCGTTGACAATGTCGTGGATCAGTTGTCCATAGTTAACCATACCATGGGCATCGATTCTGCCCGCTAGCAGTTCGTTCACCTCTGCCTCGCTCATACAATCCTCGCAGCTTGTAAGGATACGCCGGAGCCTTGATGCCGGCATGTAACCAGAGTTGTCCACATCGTAGAGCCGCAGACTGAATGTGAACTCATCTTCCTGGGCCTGTTTCCTGCGAGCACTCGGCTTGGTTGCACACTTGCCAAGGCTGCTGTATATGGTCATGACCTCGTCGAAGGAGATGCGCCGAACAGTGCCAGTCTCCAGTAGGCTGATGTGCTTCTTAATCACCTGCTGGCTGGGATTGGCGCCCATCGCCCTAAGGCAGTCACCCAGAGAGCCAACGGCGATCTTGTTGTCTCCGCGGCCATCGTGCTTCAGGAATATATCGTGCATTTCCAGGATGTGGCTTCTCTTTGGCTTAGGACACGGAGGGGGAGCTGGCCGGTTGCAGCTTTTTTGACGATTGAAGACTGCTTTCGTTGATGATGGGTGTTTGGATGAGGTGTGGCATTGATTGTCTGCTTTCAACATCTTCGGGCAGGCTGGGAACTTGCCCACGGACACGTCTTACGGCTAAGGACAACGGGAGAGATGATTGCAAGCAATATTTTGTGGTATTGCGATTGCTGTTAAAGGACACACATGGCACAGGATTGTATACGGAAACCGGATATGGGAAGACACAGAAATATGAATATGCCGGACATGCTGTGACAGGTGAAAGTAGACTGACTTGATCCAGGAAACTTGAAGTGCTAAGTCTATAAAATAATTTATTCAAATACCATAAAGCCGGCTTTGCAACTCATTTATTTCATGGATCAATTATCAGAAAGGAAGAGTGATGAATTGGAGATAACTTCACTGATCCAGTCCTTAAAGAAAGCCACATCCGCATAGATTCCCGGATATCTGGGATCGGCACAGCCGCTGCCCCACGAAACGATGCCGATGAGTTGGCCATTTTCAATATCCACCAAAGGACCGCCGGAGTCGCCCTTGCACGCATCTTTTCCTAGCGCTGCGGCACATAAATTATCCCGAGTGACGACTTTCTTGCTAGAGGCCAGGGCAAGGGTACACCTTAGGTGATCCGTGATGACTACGCCCACACCTCGTAGATATAGGCTACCTTGTGAAAGAAAATATCGTTTACCCCAACCACTCACAAAGGCTTTGGTGTCAGGCCTTGGCGTATTCTTGGCCAGGGGAATTGACTTTACATATTCCCCCAGTTCCAGGGGGGTTTGTAGGACAAGAACGGCTATGTCGTAGGGGTCCGCTCCCAAGACGTACTTGTACTTATGGTGGGATATGATCTTCGCTACTCCAACTTTCTGGCCCCCAGACATCCAGTATGACGATCCGGCTCGCACTGACAAGACTCTGGCGTTTTGGCCAGTGGGCAGCCGTCAGGTTGATCCGCTCGCTGTATATAGATCCACCGCAGAAATGAGACCCGCGGAGCAGGATAGCGACCTGATAAGGAGCCTTCGCAATGGACAGTCGATATCCTCCTGCGATCCGTTGTTCAGGCTGAGTGATCGTTTGAGCCGAAAGCAGGACAGCAGCCAGGAGAAAAATCCAGCACTTAAAGAACATTTTTGTTCTCTAGTGACTTGAGATCTGGTTGTAAGAACCAAATTGGGATCCGCTCTTTTATATGGCTTGAAACAGAAAACACTTTAGCTATTGACTTTTGAAAAATATTAGTTATGGCTTAAAATAGTGTGGAAATAATTACCATGATAAGATAAGCTCAATGTTTTCCTATGATTAATAAATACAAAGTTAGCTTTTATTGAGGAAGTTCACCAATGCTATTGCATTATGGGGTTAAAGAATGCATAGTGTTATCTGTGGAGATGAATAGTTTGCATATAAAAAATACACATATTGTCAAGTTTGAATTAATTTTAAGACCATAAGTATGCTTACACGACGACAAAGAATTTATTTACATTTTATTAGCTTGTTGTTACAATATTATTAATCTTGGTTGCATTCAAATAAATTATCTGGTTGACAGATATTATAATAACATATAATTTAAATGTTTTTTTTTATAATTAAGGGATAGTATTTCTTTAAATTATTAGAGTTTTGCCATCCGTATTCGATCTCATTTAGAAAAACAATTAAGTTTCTCGCTTGTTTTTTGTGCTGTTAATTAACTAAACGTATTTAAAGAAATATGCAATTAGAAAACAGTAGATAAGAATCCATTAAGTTTCCTACTTTACGGTAACTTTATATAATTTTGTTTGGTCGCACGGCTTTCATGGCTCTATAAAAGAATAGTTCCCTGCCTCAGTTTACAAGTTTAACTTAAAAAAAAAAATCGATATGTTGGAAAAGTACTTTATTGTTCTCTGTACAGCTGCCCTTTTGTCAGCAAAGCGGATACCAGAACGGGAAGAACGAATCATTGGCGGAGAATTCGTGCCTATCGAGGATGTTCCTTGGCAAGTGGCTCTTCTTCGGAATGGAAAGCATTTTTGCGGAGGATCCATCTACAACCAGAGGGTTGTCCTGACTGCCGCCCATTGTGTTAAGCATAAAAAACCCAGAGGTCTCTCAGTTCGGGCTGGATCCGCTCTTAAAAATTTTGGAGGACAACTTGTCTCGGTCGATCGTATTATTCTGCACCAAGATTATGTTTCCAATAATGATAACCTGGAAAACGATATAGCTGTACTGTTTCTGGCCTCTCCCCTCGAGCTGGGACCAACAGTGCAGCCCATTAAACTAGCTCAAGAATCACCACAGCCAGGAACAAATGTTTTGGTCACAGGATGGGGAGCTCTGCACGATAGGCCGTTCCTATTTTTCAAGGAAATTTTGCTGGAAACTTTCCTTACCATCGTGGATCGAAATGAATGCTTTGAAGCTTATATTGCCGACAACTTTGCTATTCCAGTAAACGCTACTTGTGCACATGCCATTGGCCGAGGTGCTTGCCGTTTAGATTCAGGAGGCCCAGTGGTTACTTTGCAGCCCCAAAGTCTTATTGGCATCGTTTCTGGTGTGCATACATGTGCTGGAGAACTCCCCGAGTTCCATACTGACGTCGCAGCGCTAAGGGAATGGATTATTCATACTGTTGAAACATATTATAGGCATTTTGATCAATAAAGAGGTAGTGGATTAATACCATTAATTTAATAGTTAGTTGTAGTGGTCAATTATCAAAATTGTTGTAATTGAACAAATTCTGAATGAGCTCGAATTCAAGGGACCATTTCAATTTTCATATAAATAAAAGTATAGTATCGTTTTCGTGATGGGGTTTTTATTAATAAAGACATATCAATGTCTAAACTGGGAGCATTCCTCTTTCAAGACTATTTTTAATAAAAATTATATGAGCATGAACTTTATATTTTTTATTTTGAATGGACCAAATAGTGAGCTTTAAATCGCTTTAACTTCCTTCTTAAGCCAGGACAAGGTGAATAGGTCTCTTTGACTGGCCAAAACAGGTGCCAAGGTGTCCCAAACCAGTTGGTGATAGCTATTGAGCAGCTTGACCTCCACCTCGGACAAGAGCTCCTTCTTGATCATCTTCGTTTGCTTCGGGCACATGGTGACGGTTCTGAAGGTCAGGGCTCCGCGATTTGTAAAATTGTAAGCCGTTAAGGCGGGAACTATTTGGACAATGTCCTCGATACGGATGCCGAAATCATCGTCCTGGTAGAAGCCAGGCTCGTTGGAGATGAACATGTTCGCCTGCAGGCCGGGATCGTCGGCCGCATAACCTGGTCCCACGGCCATTGGACCCTCGTGAACATTGAGGTAATGACCGACTCCGTGTCCAGTTCCGTGACCATAGTCCAGTCCAACGTCCCAGAGGGCCTTCCTCGCCAGAGTGTCCAGAGCTTGACCCTTCACTAAGGCGGGAAATACAGCGGAACCGAGACTCAGCTGACCCTTAAGGACACGAGTGTAGGCCTCTTTCTCGAAGTCAGCTGGTTCACCAAAGTGAAGGGTCCTCGTCACATCCGTGGTGCCGTCCAAGTACTGAGCTCCCGAGTCGCACAGGTAGATCTCCTTGTCGGTTATCCTCCTCTTCGTGTTGTTGCTTGGGCTATAGTGAGCCAGAGATGCATGCGGTCCAGAAGCACTGATCGTCTCGAAGCTAGGCCTCACAAAGTTTTCCTTTAATCCCCGAAAATACTCCAGTTTTTCGGCGCCGGATATCTCGTCCACCTCACTGCCCAGCTTCAGTTGGTGTTCAAGCCAGGCGAAGTACTGACAGAGAGCCACTCCGTCCCGGATGTGGCTGTTGACGAAGCCCTGGGCCTCGACTGGGTTCTTAACCGCCTTCAGTAGGTTCACGGGCGTCACTGCCTGGAGCCTTCGGGACTCGGGAATCAAAGCGGTGAGGTAGTAGCTGCTGGTGGGTGCAATCCAGATTTTGGACTTCATCTTCAACACGATTTTACGAATCTCCAGGGAAACTTTTTCGTAGGAGGAGAGGGTTACATTGACATTGTTCCTCAGTTGATGTTTGTCAAAGTCAGCGGGGATTTTCACCAAATCCACGAAGAGCTGTAGCTTATCCTCTGTCACAATCATGTAGGAGAAGAACACGGGGTTAAACTCAATGTCTGATCCGCGCAGGTTGAGCAGCCAGGCGATCTCGTCGAGGGCACTGACCACCAGTGTGTCCACGCTCTTCTGCTTCATCTGCTGGCGCACATCTTCCCATTTCCTGGCAATGGTCATGCCCGCGAACTCCAGCTCAAGCGTATCAATGGGATTGGCGTTCTGGGCGGGCTGTTCGTTGCCCCAAACTTTGTCCACAAGGTTGTCCTCGACGGGCACCAGTTGGATTCCCGTGGAGATCAGCTGGGTTTCGATGGTCTGCCAGTCACGGAACGACATCAGGCGGGGATCTACGCCCACGAAGCTGCCAGCGGTGAGGTTCTGGGCCAACCAGACTCCGATGGAAGGGACGCCGCTCAGCCCTTGCTTCATCAGTTCCCAGTTGTCGTCCAGCTGCTGCTCTGCCTGCAGGTGGTAGCGACTGTCGGTCCAGAGGAGTGCGGCATTGGTGGTCACCACCGCTGTTCCTGCTGAGCCATCGAAGCCGGTGACAAAGGCGCGCCGCTCGTCATGCCGGCTCAGGTACTCCGACTGGTGGGCATCGGTAGAGGGCACTATATAAGCCACAATACCGGTGGAGTTGCCCACCTGGACACTGTCCATCAGCTCCCTCAACTGGACCAATATCGATGTGGTGTTGCTTGCTGCAGCTGTATTCTGGACAATGGGCAGTTCATCTTCAAGCCCTCCTCCTGGTTCGGGAATTTTACTCGCAGACAGAAGAATCGCTGCGGAGAGAAGAATTAGGCATTTTATTACCATTTCAACCTTGTTGGGCTTCTGTATTCCCTAAGAATTCTTCTTTCGACGTCTGAACTGGTCGGTGAACCACTTTTTTATGGCGAAAAGAAAGCAATGCCACCAGTTTATTAAGCGGCTCTATATATAGTTCCCAGCTGTAATCTAGCTGGCTTTATGGCTTCTTATCTGCTGGTTAATAACAGAGTACAGAGAGAGAAAAGGTTAGTTAAGAGATTGCTAGTATGATAAGGAGTACAGGTTCTTCTTTGAAATAAATGTTCATATATTTTTTTACACCTTTGCGAAGAGTACTTCCGATTTTTTTTACTGTTTCTGATGAGTGAATATGCAGATATTTAACTAATCTAGGAATTAGTAGGTCGCATTCAGCCGATAAGTTTAATTTATAATGGCATTTATTAATCAAAAAATTGTACAGGAAAGCAAAGCTACCTGAAGCTAGATGGCCACAACAACTTTAAACCTAAAAGAGGAAGATCATTTAACAGTTAAGACATCAAAATCAGCCTAAACCAGTTCAACATGTTTATTATGATTCTTCAAGAATGCACTTAAAGAAAATCGCTAAAAAATCTATAAAGTTGAATAAAAACAAGAACTAATTAGTTTCTCATGTTAAATATCTGATTTTATTTTGTAAAAAATATGTTACATTTGGATTTTATTTTCAGTAAAATTAAAAATTTTATTTTGTTTGCTGAAAACTAATTTTTGCTTTAGTTATGAATCGTATTTTTCTGAATTTTACTTATTGTATTCTTGATCCAATCTCTAAAGTGAAACACACTTGTATATATTCCAGGAAAGTCGGGCTCTGCGCATCGATATCCCCACGAAACGATGCCAATAAGCTTCAGGTCTGGCAAGCTTACCAAAGGACCTCCTGAATCCGATTGGCATGAGTCTTTACCCGGCGCATAGGCACAAATCATATCCTTAGAAACTCTTATTAACTTAGTCCAATTTTTTGAACGGCAACGTTTATAGTCCGAAATGTTGAGACGGGTGCCAAGTAATCGTGGAGCGCCCAAATTGGATTGGAAATAAGTATCACCCCAACCAGTGACCAAGCATTCAGTTCCAGTTGCTGGATTCTTGTCAGCCAGTTGGATACTCCGCGTCCTTGGGGTATTCAGTTTGATGGGATCCTTTAAAAAGAGTACAGCAATATCGTTGGAAACCAATGTTTTAGTGCGTCTGAAGTTCTCATGTCGGTACGCTTCTTGCACATCCACCACTTGACCACCTAAATTCGGGAAGGTTGACCCAGCTCGGACTGAATAGATTTCGGCATTTGAGCCGTTTAAACAATGAGCTGCAGTCAAAACGATCCTCTCGCTGTATATGGCACCTCCACATTCTTGTACGCCATATCTCAAAATGCCCACATGATAAGGTGCTTCTTCGATGATCACATGACTACCACCAACGATCCGTTCTTCAGGTCCAGAAAGTCGTCCTGCGGACACAAGAGATGTCACAAGTACTGCAAGTAGGCACTTAAGAATCATTTCAATTTGTTTGCTTGGTAAGTCAGACTTTACTGAGTTCACAACTCTGACTTAGACATCAGGGAATTGAGTGGGTCTTATATAGGACCCATATATTAATTATTTTGAAAGTTTTCTAGTAGCTTATCATATTTTGTATAATAGTTTATGTTGCTAAAGTATTTTAGCTCAAGAATAAATTAATATAATGACCTGAATGCTAACAAAGCAAATACCTTTGCTTATTGGAAAATATTAACTTGCAACTTTGTACACTGTTCTTGAAAGACACTGTTCTGACAGCTTGAAGGGATATTAGTCCTCTGAAATATATACCTAACAATTTAAATAGATTAATACTTTAGCTTTATCGGTTCAATAGAATATTATATTAGATTTAAGGAAAAGTCGCCTTACTACTCACAAGCTCTTCACGCAATCAAATGAATGTCCTCTTCCTCTCTGTTTTAAGTACTCGCTCATCTATACACCTTCAACCTAACTCCACTCACCCATTTCAACATCATTAGGGAAAACGGCAGATAGTATTCAGGATGAGGTCCTGTTCCTAATCATTTTGCACTTCGCATGGCCGCATTTATGCAATTTGATGCTTACGCAATTATCTCGAACGAATAGTTTCTCACTGCACCGATGGATAGATGGATTGCCATCGATACTCTGCTCTGCCCTGCCCCCTGAGAGTCCTTGTGGCTCTGCAAAAGTTATCAGTGGCGGTCCTGCCACCCTCCCTCATAATGCACTTTGTATGTAAAATATTTAATTAAATGAAAAATAGCAAAACCCAATGGAGGACCCAACCGCTCCGGTTACGGGTATCCTTACGTGCTTGCATCCTGGCGAGGGCCGTAAAAAAAGTTTATTTGTTTCGCGGCTGCCTCAGTCAGTCTTCATTTATTGTAAATGAGTTTGCCGGGACGGAGGAGCGCAAGGCTCCGGTACGTGGGCCAAAGGATGCATATTGAATAAGACTGCGCGGCGCACGCAGATGGCATTCCCAATTCAATTGCAATTCCCAATGCAAATAATTTGCAGCTGAATGCCATTAATGACGGAATGCCGGATGACGAAATCGAGACTATGGCGGCTATGTTAAAATAAAATAAATATATATATAATAATTGTTGAACGCCGAACACTCGCTTTAATGCCACGTAATTGACTTTCGCAACAAATGAAATGAGGCGCGGTCCTGAATTAATATCTTTCGCCCCGGCTGCCCGTGCGGTGGGTAATCCAATGCTAGTCGCAGGGATTCTGGAGCACCATGATGAAGTAATCGTCCTGCGGACACAGCATCACCTCGTGCAGGAGCGTCCGCAGCCGCAGGAAGGTAAACTCATTGCTGGCGTCCAGATCCTGGACGACCTGGCGCGCCTTCTCCCGCAGCGTCTGCATCAGGGCCACATAGTGCAGCGTCAAGTTGTACTCCAAGGTGGTCTTGATCGGTATCCCATCGTTGTCCACCACGACGATACCGATGACGTTCTTGAGGGCCTGGAAACGTTTTAGCAATTCTTCGACTTCGGCAGACATTTTTATAGTTGGTGCAAGTGTCTTTGTTGTGTTCCCAATTTAAACAAAAACTAAAAATAATCCAAATTTCAGGGGACTGCTTTTATTGACTTACAATTAAAATGATAAGAGCGCTCAGTGTACTACATATTTGCCAGGGCCTGCTGTCACCCGGATTGTTCATTTCATCTGCCAGTTTAACGAGTCGATACAAGTTTTATGATGCCCGGCATAATCCCGGGAACTTGTGCTGCCTTCGCCGTCGTTGTAGCCGTAAATAAGCATTCAAGTTGGCAACAATGCCGGATGTCGGACTGGAAAACTTTTCGCTTTTGTGGATGGCAGAAGTACGGAAAATTAATTGAATGCTGTTGATGCTGCCAATGCAGATGGCGATGCCCCTGCCTGCCCTGGCCCTTGGTCCACTCGAAATGCAGATGAAATGTGTTTGCATCAACTTTTTGGGGTTGCGGGGATGGGGTGGTGCGGTGCGATGCGGAAATTATGCCACTCTTCCGGCTCGACTCGGACTCCGGCGGACAAAAGCCGGATCGGACCGCACCGGACTACGGCCGGACCCAGGGCGGAGTTGTTATGAAAAAGAGTGTAAAATTGTTCACTTTTAAATTAATTAAAAGTCTTAAAACTCATAATGAAATTACTCAAATGGGCAGACGAAAACGCAGACAGCCAGACAGCCGGACAGGACGACAGGGATGGTCATAAAAAGGATTCGGGGCGGTGCACATGCAAATTCCTGGCCAGACTTGAGGGAAATTAAGCTTCTTTGCTCGACTTCTGGCTTGGCTGGAAGGGAAATTCATTTGGTAATTAAATCAATGTCCATGTGAAAAACCTCAAATGCAATTTGTCATGCAATGCCGGAGGAGTCAAAATGTGAAAAATTCTCTCTCTCAAATCTTGTTAAACTGGGGGAAAGCGGCTTTTCATTTTATTGCATTTTTGCTGAATAAATATTTGGATTTACTCGCCGGCCAACTGCAACATAAAAAATATCCAAAAATCCAAATAAGCGAATTGGAATGCAACAGGAGCCGGTGGGTCCTTGATCCTGTTTTAGATGGCACACGAAACTGAAATATTTACAAATGTAGTTTGCAATTTATGCAACCTGCAAACAAGTGCATTTTACTAGTTACAAAGTCACGGCGGAAAAACAAAACACTTTTCACTTTAGAATGCAATTTTGCAACTCTGATGGTGATTTACACCAACATTCCAGTAGTATATATTTGAAATGGGAAATGGAATGCGCCACATTTAATTTGATATTTGTATGCAAGAGTTTGGCCTCACTCTTTTAGTTATTTATTTATTCATTTCAGAATTTAGTGTGGCTTACTATTAATTAGGTAGCTGGTTTTACTGTGATATTTTGTTATTAAAATGCCTTAATATTTATTAAAGTGTGCGCAAATAAATTCATAAAATCAGTGTTTTAATTCCCATAATTTTTGACTCATGTAATGAATGTGTAATTAATTTCCAATTAATTGATTTTTTTTTAAATAAATATGCTTGGGCATTTTTATCATTCATCTGTCCGGATTTCCTTTGTTTTGTCACCTCTCGTTTCCTGCCCAGCATCTGCAGTATTTAATGATCATTAATTTATTTGTCATGGAATCATTGGACATATTTGCAAACTTCTGCAAATATTTCATCAATTCCGCACGGTGTTAATGATATCACAAGCCTCCCCTTTCGGTGAGTCCTTCAATTCGAGAAGTCCTATTTAAAGTGGTAAATTCCAGTAAATAAATTATGAGCCGGGCCAAGTTAATGAGAATCGGATTTAATTGCTAATTAGCAGGCAATACACGCACACATTCTCAGATTATACATATTAGCAGCTACATTGTACCTTCGTCCGGGCCAAAATTTAAATTATGATTGAGCATTGCTGTAGGTGTCGTCTGTACGTGACTGCTTTGTTCTTAATTCAATTATAATTAATGACGTGTGTAAGGCTAGGTTGTTAAAGCAACGAAATTATATTCATCTTCAAAGAAAAGTAAAGCAATTTTGAATAAAATTTTGTCAAGAACGAGATTATTTTAAAGTTGTGTTAAGAATTATTTTTATTAATCTGCATTGAAATCGAAATATTAAGGAATTTTCAAATTTTTTGTTGTTAAATTATTATTGTAAAATAAAACTATGATTTCTTTGTTGTCTGGCAACTATTACATTAAAAATATCCTTCTACAAAATACTATTATTTCTCAGCGACCACAAAGTAGGCGTTGTCAATACCATTCCTACTTGATTTAAATCTTTATTTTTACTGCAAATAAATGGGATTCACTTACCGTCTACAAGGAGGAAGTCAGTTTCGACAGGCGAAAATAATTTCCTTTGAGCAAGGTTAATCATTAAAGTCTCAGTAGGCGTACTTGAACCTTTTTGAGGGAATCGCGGGGAAGTACACCTTAGTTAAGCCCGAATCCCACCTGAAGAGTGAGTTGGATGACGCGAAAATCGCTTCCTGCCGGCGCCTACAATGGAATCTGATTTAGAGCGACTTTAGACGGGTCCTTAAATAAAAGACTCCCGGATACCGGCAAGGTGTGACACCTTTCATTTAAGCAAAAAGTGCCGGAGGTTACCATTTTAAATTAAATATTATCGCATGGGCCTCTGTGCGAGAAGCCTTCGGGCCGAGATAAATGCGTAAACACGATATCCCACTGGCTTCAAGGATGTTTCCCGCCTGGCTGCCAGTGCTGCTCCCGGGCCTGCGAAAGTGTTTGTTTGTCTGCACCTGACGCCTTTTTGTTGTGCTTTTTAGTATTTTATTACATTTCTCTGTTTGCATACATACATACATACCCAAAACGAGTGTGTGAGTGGGCGAGTGTGTGTATTTTTGGATGAGCCAGCAATGGCTTTTGAACCTATCTCATCTTGATAAATGAAATGAACATTCTGCTGTGCGAAAATCCTTGTAAATCGTTGAAATTGAAGATCTGCAATATACAAAAAATATTAGAAATAAATATGAAAATAAATAATTTGTATGCGTGTGATTGTTAATAAATGATAATTCAATTTAAAATAAATTAAAATCGCTTTAATAAAGGCAAACAAAGTAAGCCCTGACTTTACAGTTTTCCGTTTATTTTATTACCTTTAAATTATTTTCTTTTCAAATTAAACCTCTTTAAGCCGTTTTTCTCTGGCTCTTTTATCCCTATTGGAAATGTTGAATGCTTTATTTAGAGTTTAAGAATACAAAGTTATACAAAATTA
>JAEIIL010002764.1:0-27382 GCA_018905715.1 Drosophila lini | reverse complement strand
ATAGTTCCTATTTTATTTCAGTTTTAAAATTTTCCTTTGAGTAAAACTACCATGAAATTTAAAAGGAAAACATAAAAACAAAATGTATATTTTTTTCCTGTATCCAATTCCTTGTGAATATTGACTTTTCCAACTATTTTTTATTAAATATTTTTCTATATGCATAAAACTGTGTGGTAGTTGAAATATTTGGCATATTTGCACATCAAACAAGGCGCATCAATGCACCGCCCACGAATCGAATAGCTAGAGGATGGATGGTCGACATGTTTTGCCATCAAACTGAATTATATGAAATCAAATTCGAGCCGCCAAAGTCGACGTCTACGTCTCCGTCTCCGTCTCGGTCTCCTTCTCCGTCGCAGTTGAAGTCGCCGTTGGCAGCTACGCTCACGGTGGCCATCGCCGCAGGCAGCGCCATTATCTAAGCACACCTTCAAGCCTCAGAATTGCAATGGAAGGTTGTTTGCATTCAAGGCTCTTTGCGGCTGGATGAATTGACCTAAATATTTCGCTTGGCAAACCTAATAGTCAGGGTTATACCCACACACACACATACCACACGACGCGAGTGTGTGTGTGTGTGGGAGGGAGGGAGGAGGGGGCACCTGTATTGGGTTGGGCCTGCACTGTTGCTGGGGGATTGAGGGTGGAATGTGGCTCCGGCTCTGGCCCTTATTTATGTGTGTGCTTCGAAATCCAATAAAATGCGAAATGAATTGATTTCCCAGCAACGATGCCGCCTTGAGACGAAGGATATCCTTGCCTGTCCTGGCCCAGCCATTGCTTGTCCCAAATGGCGCTTTATGGCCATTGTTGTGCCATGTTATCAATGCGAAATCGTTATCATTACGGCCCCCTCTGTCACAGGATCCGCTTCACGGTTGTTGCTTCCACTGTTCCGCTCTTGATTTGCCAATCTGTGGGTCACGTTGCCAGTTTGTTCATTAAAAGGGCCGCGTGATTTGTGCCGGGCGAACGCGGCGTATGCGTAACGCCGCACCGCCTATCCCTGCCGTTGATGAAGTCATTTTTCAGAACTCTCTGCTCGCCGATTGTATTTTAATTCAGTCGCTACGTGCCGTCGGCAAATGGCAACCAACCTCTAACCTCTCCCAGGAACAGTAGTGGCTCCAGCATCAGCAATCCCATATCTCACCTCCAGGATGTCTCCTCCCCTGTTTCGATTCGCATTGCTGGGCGAACCGACTGTGGTATTCAATTTGCCGCCGAGCTGCCGCATCGAAGTCGCCGCAGGACGTGACGCCGTGGCCATAATCATAACAATAACGCATTTGTCTGAAGTGTTATGTCCTTGCCATGGCCACTCCCAGCCCACTCCCACTCTAATCGAACCCACGGATTTGTTACGCCTGATTATTTCATTAACTTTACGACCCAACTCTGTGCATGACAATGCGGCACCCGAAACGAATTTTCATAGCCTAGAATAATCCAATCCACTTTGCCTGTACACAGGAAATAACATCGATTTCAATGGATTAAATATGGCTTTTTAAAGAATAACAATTAATAGACAAACTTTTGTTAAATAGGGTATCCCTTTTAGCGTCCCTCGATATAACATTTAAAATTCCCCTTAAGCCCTCTTTATGGGTTCACAGGACTCGATTTGTTTTCCAAGCAACCCCTCATTTTCCGCCGTGTGGCGAGAGGTAAACAAAAGTTCGCATAGGAATTCAAAGAGGACAAAAATAAAAGGCTTAGGGCTCACTTGACATTTTGTTGGGGGCAACCACACCGCCACCCACAATCGAAGGCTGTCGATAAGCTCAAATATCGATTGGTATTATCTCCTGTAGTTGATCAATATTGAGCACAGGCTTACGCTTATAAATGGCACCGTCTGTTTGCCATATGTTGCCATGTCAAAACACACTCCAAGTCAGATCAACACTCATCCCAGTCACCTTGACGCTGGGCTGTCGGTTCAAGAAGCTGGATGTTTGTCAAGCAAACACAGGAGGACTTGGCTTGGCTCCACTTCAGGCCACAAATTGGTAAAGCCACAAAGAGTCTCAGGGTCGCCCCGACACGCCAGTCAATTAGGGCTATTTCGGTTACTTCAATTATGTTTGTACAACATGTCATAAAAGTTGAGAGGTTCATTCATTAATTATGGTCTGGTTCATTATGTATTTCTGGGAACATATTTCTGCTTTTCACAGTTTATGTTATTATTTCTAAAAATAACTAAAGCTAAAGGACATTTGACCTTGTGGCTTTTAGGTTAGTCAACTTCTTCAATTAAAGTTTATTTATCTAAATATTGTTTGGGGAATTTTTTTTATTAACAAAATTAAAGGAAACTGTAAATTTCTTAGATTTCCTATTAAATTATTTAAATAATTATCCTCTAACTCAATAAGCCACAAAAACCAGTCTCTACACAGATACAAGACAAGTTATTTCTCCTCTCTCACCACTTATTTTATTGGTTTCCTAAAAAGGTATTTTTCCAACTGTTTAAACTATTTATCTTGCTTACAGTCTTCAGTTTACCACCATTGTTTGCCTGGGATTATCAAAAAGTCACTCCACTTCGTTGGGCTTAGCATAATATTGTAGAAAGTGGCTTCAGATACTTGACTGTGCCGAGTGCACTGATGCAAACTTTAATCCCAGACAAACAGGGCGAGTCACGTTTGCGGGTCGGAATAGAATTGCATACCCAATTAGATAGTTTATTTGCACAGAGGATGTCTAAACAAGGGTCTATTTTTGAAAAGTTCACCATTCAGTGGATGCTAATTTTCCCGGCTGAAAGTGATGAAGCGTTTCGCTAGCAAATTTGAATTTAAATTTGTTTTTAACCAACTTTTGAAGTACTCATATGCATAAAGTTCGCTCGAAGAGCCAGAGCCCTTCGTCCCCGACAGAAAGATATATATCAAAGTTCACCCATATCAGCTTAATATCAAGTGAGTAGCCAAATACACTCGCATTAATGGCCTCGGATCCAGTCTGTTGCACTTGCAGGTCTGCCCAAAAGCCATTTCAAATCGAAGGAATAAAACCGAAAAACCCATTCGGGATGCGGTGCTGTCTCCGCGCGTTTGCTTGGTCCTGTGCACACACAGTTGATTGTTTGTCTGTCGCAGGAGACGATGTCCTGCCCACACATGATCCTGCCCAGAACCTGTGCCAAAGAGTTCACCGGCACTGAGCGCAAATAATATTTATATTTTTATGTGCCAAATCATATTAAAGTTAGCTTTTATTGGCCTGCTTCGCCTGCGTACTGTGCGTATGCATAATAAAATGCGACAACACATCGAGATAAGACAGGCGAACGAGACAGGAAATTAGAATCTCCGGCCCGGCAGCAGGAGGCGTCTCCTCCGGACGACCATTGAACTCCTGGAGCTGCTCTCGTCCCAATCCTGCTCCTCCGCTAATGACGTGTGGGCGGTACTTGTTTAATTGCCATTCGATATGTCATGCCCCCGGCTCTGTTCGGCGGCTGTCATCAACCTTGGGCGGCCCCGCCCCCCGCCCCCCATGTGTGTTTTATAACCTTTTGTGTCTGAGTGAGTTATTCCTCTTAGCATAAAATTCATAACGCACAACTATGCGGCAAGTGCGGCCCGTGTCTTCCATCAAATGGAATAAAAGGAATACAAATTAACTTAGGCAGGACTGCGGTCGGTCCTGGTCTGGGCAAACAATGCTGCCTGCCCAGTGCCTGCCTCCTCGCAATCTGAGACTTGTCACCAAATTATGAATGATATGCAGCACATAAATCTCAGTCAGCAAACAACGGTGGAGACGTGGGCGGCGGCGGCTGTGGCGATGACAAGAAGCATTGAACGTTAACCGGGGACCCAGGACAACTCGAACCCAACTGGCCGTGACCAAGACAACAACTGTACAGGGAAAATTCCACAAAATATTGGGACACTGAAAAAATTAGATGGTGGACTTCTAAGGTGTAGAATTAATAAGAAAGATTTGAACTGGGAAATATGAAGCTGGGAATTAATAGCTGTTTTGTATGTTATAAGTAACGGTCCTTAGCTCTTCGATTTTTCGACTTTAATTCGATTAAAATAGATATTTTTAGTTATACCAGAAAAAGACACGATCCAAATATTCCTGACAAAACCATTTACGTTTCTATAAAATCAATTTAAAAATTAAAAGAAAGGATATAGTAACAGTTCTTTTAAATGCTAGTAATCAGAGTTAATTATTTACTCCTATTTATAGAAATTATAATTAAAAATTAAAATTTCTTCTACGATTTTATCTATATTTTGCTAAATATTTTATTTACTTATCATCCCTTAAGAGTAACTCCCCTCTTATCTCAGTGTATCACCAGGACAATGTGACCGAAAGTTACTCAGCATAATTTTTGCATTGTTTTTGACCAATATTTACCCATTTCTCTCTCCCATTTACACGTTTCTCCCCAACTCCGTAGCCTGGATGCTGGGATGGCTGATGTGCAAGTTTGTACCCTACATACAGGGTGTCTCCGTGGCAGCCTCGGTTTACAGCCTTATTGCCGTCTCCCTGGACAGGTAAGTTTAAAACACTAGCAACAAATACGTGGCTTTGAACTTTTATTGTGGGATCAGTTTTCGTTGGACATGGGAGGGGGTCGGGTTCATTGGGATTGGGATTGGGATTGGGATTAGGGTCGGTGGTTGGTGCCGCTAATGATGCACAACCACAGCGGGATGGGCGTGATGCACTGGAATCAATGGCACCACCGGCTTGATGGCATGCACCGCGACGACGGGCTTGTGGACAATGGGGGTGATGACCTTGACGGCTGCCGGATGATGCACAACATGGCTGAGAGAGAGAGAGAGAGCGGGGTAAGTGGTGATAAGGAGATTGAAAATGAATGGCCTTACGAGTGCACCGAGTGAGCGCCATGATGGATGATGGGCGTGTGCACCACCGCGGGGTGCGCCACCACGGGAGCTACGGCCACCACTCCGGGATAGGCGTATGCCTGGGCAGCGGCGAGGGCGACGAGCACGAACAGCTGCGGCGGATCAGAGTTCACGGATTAGCTTCATTAGTGGGATTAACTGTGGAGCAGCATGTGGCTGCCACACACAGATATAAATTATATTTTACTTGGCGAGAAAAGTGTTAGAGTTTTTACACTAATTTTAAGTTCAAAATATTTAAAGTTGCTTTCTGACACTTTAATTTAATAATATTCCTTTATTTTCAACACTCTACTCACAACTTTGAACATTTTGTTGGCTGAGGTTTGTTTTGGCGGGATAACTGAAGTAGGAGCTAGGCTAAAGACTTGTAATTGTCAACTGTTGACATAGCCAGCTTCGAGTGCCGCTTTTATAGGAGACAGATCGGAGCAGTTGATCCGAAAGTAAGCGCCGCTCAATGCAAGCAGCTGCTGGGAAAACTGGTCGTCAGACCGAGCAGGCGGCAGTAGGAGAGCCAGTGGAGCAGGCGTCTCAAGATCAAGTTCATCGTATGTTCTACGGTTTGCCTTGTCCGTATTAGGAGCTGCGCATACACTTAGTTTCATGTTTTCATGGCGTAGAATGTTGTTTGCCTATTTGCCTTGTCACACTGATACCGATTCCGACATCATTGATGAATCAAAGTGTCGGCCCTGCGCTTCCTGCAGCATAAAAGGCATAAAAGTATTAGCAACTCGGATTGCTTTGTTACCATAAAGTTGCCAATGTCGCGTCCAACTGATTTATCAAGCGATACTAAAGCGTTTTGACGTGGGCAAGTCATAACCCCAAGGACAATAAGAGATTCCAAGTGCCTGTCGCTTTATGCGCGCACTTTCATTTATATCAATTTCTAGCCTTTATAGAAGGAGGAGTCATATCCACAGGCCTTGCTTCTCTGCCACTGTCATTTTTCAGCCAGCGGGGACAAAGGCAAACAGCAGTAAAGTACATCATTTCATCGTTTGGTCACCCACAAACCCGCATGACAGACTCCGCCCACGCCTAATTCCATCCCCACTGAGTCCGAGAGCAACTCCTAGTCCAAGTCCAAAGTCCAAGTCAGTGTCCATTGATGTCTGTTTATCCAGTTGCTTCGCCAGCATCCTCTGTAGCTTTATGTTTTTACGAGCCCTCGTAAACTGAATCGAAGTTTAAGATTTATTATCTGTAACACGAACTTAAATCTCTTCCCTCGGACTCAAGGGCTGATGGCTGGACCGCAGCGGACACGGATGCTGGGGGGTCTAAGGCGCTTCTGACTTAGCTTATCACTCGATTTTACTTATGGCAATGCCATTTAATTATATGGCTATATATGTGTGTATTTAATCATAAAATCCATATATCAGCGCACTCGCATATAAACATATAAACATAGTTGTGGCTTTATGGCCCTGGCATTGAGGTTTTTGTGTCTTCGTCTGTTGTGCTTTGGCAAATGTCAACAGTGCGTATGGGTAACCGCAGAAGGAACTGGAATAAGCGCCATAAAACTGTGGAGGATTTAGAAGGCGGGCAGGGCAAAAGGCGGTGTATATATGGCATAGCCAATTATTAAATTTACCGCTCCTAGAAAAGCTGTAAATGTACAAATATGAATACGCTATAATATGTAAACTACCTTCATTTGTTGGCCTGGGATATAAAGTACTTCACTGTTATGTGGGGAGTACTTTTACGTGGGGCGGCATCTAATATACATATTTGTTCCATAAATCTGCCAAAGTCACCGCTTCTATCCTTGCATTGTCATTGGGTAGAGATTTGCTTAGGTGGCACTTAGCCAATTTAATTTACTAAACAATTATAGCTATTTCATTTTAAACAAAGCGAAATCCTTTTGCAATTATTTTCTGTGATAGGTATTAATAAAACTTACAAATTTACTTTACCTAATGCTATTTTTTCTTGATTTTAACTAACAAGTTAGTGGAAAATATTCAAAGATTTCTATATAATTCTAAATAAGAAAAACTTTAGCTTAAACCAATTCTCCATAGATTTCTTTACAGCTTAAGTTGTAATACCATTTTTGGGATTATTAAAACACAATTTGCAATAAATTTACCTATCATTGATTACTTATCAAAGCCTGGATAAATTCACTTAAGAGCTGTGTGTACATTTTCATAGACCTTATTTAAATATGAAAGACACTAAGATGTCGGATTTACATTTTTGCGACTGCATTGTCTCTACAGCAGAACTCAATTAGGCTTTCGCCTGATTTATGGTCGAGGCAAATCGCATGGACAAATTATGTTAATGCAATTGGTTTGCTCTCCTCTATAAATAAACGTTATGACAATTTGATATTGGCTTTGCGGACAGCTTTGTTTTGGCCCATTCCTCTGGCGTTATCCTGAGACGACGGTCTCGGCCCCCCACTTTGTTTGGCTGGCTATTTTTAGGTCGGAGTCGGGGAACCAGGATTCCGGGAGTAGTGGGATGCCCTCTAATGGAATTACCGCTGTGCTATCTGCCCAATGTTTTGGCGAACAGACGCCGTCGACGACGACGACCCAAGTCCAAAAATACGAGCACAATGCACGTAATTACATGGTTTTCGGCCAGGAGCAGTCGCACCCAGACTCCTCGTCTTTTTTGGGCCAGGACAAGTCTTGTCTATGACCATTGAGCGGGCGCCACAATGAGCCGGCTGCACTAAGCTAAATGAAAAATGCTGAACTCGTTGATGGACCCATACCGACTCCGACTCGTCTCGGTGCCGTACCTCTCACAGCTCTTATTCAAATTACAATTCATTATGGCGAGCAGAATAAAAAATGACAGCCACGCTCCCATGCCGCACATTTTTAGAATGAGTTCAATAGACGAGATTGGAAAGCGAACACTCAGCAGAAAAAGGCTTAAGGATGGCGGCATCCTGCGTGTGCGAATTAATCAGCGGAGATATTTGCATGCCGAGAGCTGTGAGCTCCCTGAAACGGTGTCGTCATCGTCGCCTCGGCACGACAGCTTGATGATTGCCATTATCCTTGACGGCTCAGCGCCGTCAGTGGCATCTGGAGCTGCTGCTCCTGCTCCAGCTCCAGCTCCTGCTCTGACTATATCTGTAAACACCCTTTGTTGGGGACTCCCCTCTTGCAGGTTCATTGCCATCTGGTGGCCCCTGAAGCAGATGACAAAGCGACGTGCCCGCATCATGATAATCGGCATATGGGTAATCGCTCTGGTGACCACCATACCGTGGCTGCTCTTCTTCGACCTGGTGCCCGCCGAGGAGCTCTTCTCCGATACCCTGCTATCGGCCTACTCCCAGCCGCAGTATCTATGCCAGGAGGTGTGGCCCCAGGGCACCAATGGAAACCTCTATTTCCTGCTGGCCAACCTTGTTGCCTGCTACCTGCTGCCCATGTCCCTGATCACCCTGTGCTACGTGCTCATCTGGTTCAAGGTCTCCACGCGGTCGATACCCGGCGAGTCGAAGGACGCGCAAATGGACCGAATGCAGCAGAAGAGCAAGGTGAAGGTCATCAAGATGCTGGTGGCAGTTGTCATCCTGTTCGTGCTCTCCTGGCTGCCGCTCTATGTCATCTTTGCGCGCATCAAGTTCGGCTCGGACATCTCGCCGCAGGAGCTGGAGGTCCTCAAGAAGGTGATCCCGCTGGCCCAGTGGCTGGGCTCCTCGAACAGCTGCATAAACCCCATCCTCTACTCGGTGAACAAGAAGTACAGGCGCGGGTTTGCAGCCATCATCAAGTCGCGTAGCTGCTGCGGACGCCTCAGGTTAGTGGATCGTTTTAAAATAAAATAAAATATAGTAAAATATATCAAATATCTATTAATTAGTTTAGAATAATTACAAGAAAAACTTCTTATTAAACCGCTTTGATATTTCACTAAACAGGTACTACGACAATGTGGCTATCGCCTCCAGCACGACCAGCACTCGGAAGTCGTCGCACTACCACCAGAACAGCTCCCGAAAGAGCCCGGGCAGCAAGGGCAACGCAGTGTCCTATATCTACGAGCACAACTCGCTGCGGCGCCACAACATGATGCTCAAGCAGGACAGCAACCTGTCGCAGCAGATGCTGCTCAAGCAGGACTCGCACGGCTCGCGCCAGTTCCTCATCAAGCAGGAGAGCTCCTGCAGCGACGCCTCCGGCATCCGGCGACCGCTCTGCCAGCAGGACAGCAACGGCTCCAAGGTGTCGCTCTCCAAGCAGGATTCGATCGTCTCCTACATGGAGTCGCGCCGGGCGGGAGGTCTAAACGACTCACTGACGGAAAGGGACAGTGTCTCGATTGACTCCCGCCGTCCGGGGGCCACCCCGATTTCCCTGCTGGATAAGCGCCAGAAGTTCGTCAAGCAGGACTCGGTGATCTCGTTCGTGGACCAGCGTCCGGAGCAGCGGCGCCATCAGCTGGTTAAGCAGGACTCGGTTATCTCCTTTGCCGACCAGAGGCGCGGCCTGCTCCACAAGCAGGACTCGCTGATGGCCAATCGCACGGGTGATGCACCCACCCACCACGTATCCATACTGAAGAAGACGGACTCGCAGCTCAGCTACGGAAGTTCGGCTTCTCCGCGCCGAAATGCGGATCTATACGAATAGGCTTAAATGGGACAAAAACTAAACTCCAAACTAATGTAGGAACAGCCTGCAAATAAGAAGGTCGCTTGGGTCAAACAATGCCATTTGGGGGAAATGTAAGTCAAGGACAATATGACATAAGATACCATGTTCTACTTTAAGTTTTAACCTATATCTTCTATATAGTTTTTGGCTTTCATAATGTCCAGGCTCACCTTTTCCCCATAAAATTATTTGGCCAAAAAACGACCCATTTTAACACGCAAACTAACGCAACGATACCAAAAAACGTTACCGAACCACAAAGGGAAATCCTTATATATTTCTATATAGCAGCTAGACAGGATGGATGGATCGAACGAGGGATACGATAGGTGATATGGATAGCCCTACGACTGTGATACAAGTCGGCAGTACTGGGTTCAGAACTTGGTCGCCCATATCCGTCATCGTCGTGGAAACTGCGGGATAGTGCCAGTAGGGAGGGACATCGGGATGGACCAATAGGGGTATATAGTGGGTATATCTAATCAGAGGTCGCTTAGCTAGAAACCGAAACGCCACACACAGGACAACACCACACACAATAGACATAGACATAGACATAGACATAGACATCACACACTCCCCACAGACCTAATAGTTAATAGATGTTTTATACGTGTTTCAGAGGTACTACACAAGATATGAACTACTCCTTGGCTATGGCTATGGCTATATATAATACCTATATGTACCGTTACGCAGTTTTAAGATTGTTTGTACTCGCAATTTGCTATATCGAATAAATTGAAAGGTAGGTGGTAACGGGAGGCGGCAAACGAGGGGGTTAAAATAGCTTTGCTAAACTTTTTGTACGAAGGCAAGAACGTGAGTGAAAAATATAAGGGGCAAGTCCAGTATCATAGGTGGGGAGAAGACGCAAACGAAACAAAACAAAATGAGATAACACCGAGGTCTAAAGTAACGTACCTACTAAATTTTTGTATGGAAATTCTTACAATTTATACATATATATTTATATTGATTTTGGAATAAGCAATATGCAATACATGCGTATGTCTGCGCGTACGCCTTGTATATCTATCAAACAACAATAATCAATTTTATTAGAATTTTACACAACCGAATCGGGGCAAGGAAATGGTTAGTAAAACGCAATACATCAACGGATGAGCAAGTGAGTGGCCCAACATCTTAGCCATTAGCTAGGGTCTTGGCGGATAGCAACAGATATTGACGAATAATTCGATATCGATTGAGGTAGGCATCGAACGCGCACAAAGTAGCACTTGACCATGCTGACATTAACGTGAAACACAGGCGACGGGACGGGGTTAGATTAGGGATTAGGGCTAGATTAGGGTTAGGCGGGACGGAAGGACGAGTTGGAGTTTTGGGGTCTAGATGGGGGATGACGACCCAAAAGTGAGCACAAAGCAGTCAAAGATTTCGCACTAAACGTATCACTACAAACTAACAAAGAAGCAAACAATAATCGAACTCAAATTCGTTAAACACTAAACAACACCAATGAACTTTAAACTATATGAAATAAAATTTTAAACGGATAACACGAGGAGGAGCAGAAGGAGCCGGAGGAGTAGAGGGATATGAGAAACCAATGGTAAAACTATGAAACTAAACGTAAAGATTAACTATGCAATTTTATTGTTAGCCAAAATTTTATAAATGTCAAGTAACGAACAAGTAAATATTTATATGTATACAGAATATATCAAGTATAAAGCGTACGTTATATATGTATCTTTATATACTTCGATGGCATTAGGCGCTGATCCGTAGAGTTTTGGCACGCTTCGATGTCGATCAACGATTTAGTTTAACCGTAACTCGTACTCCCTAGCCTCCATTTAGACTTCGGGGTAGCTTAAAGCCCATTCCAAGAATAGAACGAACCACGACGAAGGCACACGCGGGCCGTTCAAAACTCCAGCGCTTAATGCAAGGCAAGAATCTACAATGAGGAATATCAATAATATATTTCAAATATACATAAATATATTAATATAGGCTTAACGACTCATATGCCAGCAGTATCGAACAACAAGAACAACAACGTCTAGTAAACAAGAGATTACATTTATACGAAATACATATTATATGCTGCAAGTACGTAAAGGACGCGCAATAGAAATGTCCTTTCCCGCTTTCGATTCCACTCAAAGACGAAGAAGCAGGATTAAAACAAAAGTAATATTTATCGAATAAACCAAATTGAACTTTAGGTTTTAAAGTTTTAAAACGTAGAGCATACCCATACACACATACATACATGTGCATTACGTTCGTTATTTACCAATTGTGGAAAATACAAATATAACAACTGATCGCGTTAACCAGTTACAAAAACCAAAGCATGACATTAATGGCAACACAATATTATATATGTAAATATATGTGTTTATGTATACATACATATATATGTATATTTATCGCATACAACTAACACCAAAGATACATGCATGTTAGCAGAAATAATAAATAAATAAATAAAATAAATAATAACTAAACTAAAGTACTTTCTTTTAAATGCGCGCCTTACTTATCAATAGGCGATATACAGAGGTAATGTATGGCAATCGATTACATAGTCGATTTAAAATTTACTGCAAAGTATTAAGCAATTTTAAAATTATATTATAGAACAAAGGTCAATAAAATTACAATGTAAAACCTCACAATTAAAGGCACTATTAACCAAAACCGTTACAAACATTTTTTTAGTTATTTTATTTAAAATCAGCGCCAATTCGAATATCGAATATCATTATCGGTCTGAGCAAAGATACTGGCCTCCACCTACCGCACTAACTTTGAGTGAGATCATTGCCCAATTAGCTCGACACAAACTCAGACGTACCATGAATCGCTGGACAAATCGTGTTGCCGTCGTCACCGGCGCCAGCTCTGGAATCGGAGCAGCCTGCTGCAAGGATCTTGTGGCCAAGGGAATGGTCGTCGTGGGATTGGCCAGAAGGGAGGAACGCCTCAAGGAGCTTAAATCATCTCTGCCCGCCGACCAGGCAGCCAAATTTCACGGCCGTCGTTGCGATGTGAGCGATGAGCAACAGGTTAAAGAGGCCTTCGCCTGGATCGATCAAGATCTTGGTGGCGCCGATGTGCTGGTCAATAACGCCGGAATCATACGACCCATCAGAGTTATGGATGAGGACAACTCGGAGGCTTTAAAGGCCATTCTTGACACCAATGTGCTGGGTGTCACCTGGTGCACCAGACAGATGTTCCGATCTCTGCTGCGCCGCAAGGTGAACGATGGTCACGTGGTCATCATCAACAGTGTTGTTGGCCACGCAGTGCCCATGATGGAGGGCCTAAACATGTATGCTCCCTCCAAGCATGCGATCACTGCGTTAACCGAAGTCCTGCGCCAGGAGTTCATCAAGAACGGTACCCAGACCAAGATCACAGTGAGTTCAGGTTAATGTAGCCATAAAAAGTATAAGTAATCATTCTAATTTTCATTGTAGAGTATCAGCCCCGGCGTTGTGAACACCGAAATCTTCGGTTCCAGCTCCATTGAAGTGACCAGTTCTATGCCCATGCTTCGATCTGAGGATGTGGCCGACGCAGTGTCGTATTGCATCCAAACGCCCCCAAATGTTCAGATACATGAGCTTACTATCAAGCCAGTTGGAGAGCGCTTCTAAAGAGCCTTTGTTTCTTGATAAGAAACACAATAATAAATACTTGCTACTTAAAAAAAATATAATCAAAGTAACAGTTACAAGTCTTGAAAGACATGAGTGTAAAGCTAATAAACAGAATATCAACATTTATGGGGTGTTTATACTTTGCATCCAGATACTTGAGCTTCCTATCAAACCAGTTAAAGAGCACTTATGAAATAAACACAATTCTTCAATCCGGAAACCAAAAGCCCATATTTAGTCTTAAAAAAATCGTGGTAGCAGATATACTTCAACAAAAACACATACAAAGCAAATAAACAAAGTCAAAGTAATTTTAAGGCGTTATACTTAGAAATTGAGGAAAAAAGTTTGGATATTTCAACTTAGTTGAAAGCGCTTTTAGTTGCAAAGCGCTTTTAAACTACGCTATTATTCAATAAGAAAATGTAATGCCCTTATATGGTCTTTTCAAAGAATAATCACAATAATCATATTGTATAAACTGCAGTGTTCAGATATAGGAGTTTACTATCTAACCATTTATAGATCATCTGTAGTACACACTGTTTCTTGATAAGGAAACCCAATGCCCTTATTTAGCCTTTTCTAAAGTCAAGAAAAAAAGCAATCAAAGTAAAAGCGATAAGCTTATACAGGCATAGGCACCTACAAAACAAATATACAGATAAACAAAATTTTTAGATCGTTAAAGTTAAAGTTAAGTATGTAATCATAAATGACAAGTTAGACGAAAGCTGTAGGCGACTTCAAATTAGACATACATGAATAAACGAATTTTTTTTTATTAATTTTTATTTTTAAGTTTAAATAATAAATTAAAATAAAAAAAAAAAAACGTAATATAAAAACGTAAGCCAAATTCAAAAAGCGATAGAACTTTCCTTATCGTTATCATCTATCGATTACGCTCAAATTCAAATACCCCTATCGGTACCACGTTCGGAACGTTGTACAACACTAGCCAGCAGTCGTAGTTCGTGTCGGGATTGTTTTTTAGTTTAATATTTCTTAACTTTTAAACTGTTAATTACCTAATTGGTCAACCTTTCAAAATTGCAACAAATTCGAATAACCTACTTTTCACGGTTATCACAGCCGTCGCGTTTCCTTGCGCCCACAAGAGCTAATTGAATTAACACACGCCCATCGTCGCCTGCGTCATAAGCTATTTTCGTCCAGAAATCCAAAAATCCGGACTATATGGATCCACAACAAAAGTCCGAGGTGGTAGCCACCGTAGCTCCGCTACTGGAGGATCAGCTAGACATGGCGGACAGCATGAAGCACTGCTTCGAGAATCTCATTGTGATCGACGTGGGTGCGAATTTGACAAACAAAAAGTATAGCCGTGATCTCGATTCCGTCGTCCAGCGAGCCAGAGATGCAGGTATGTCCGCACCGCCGTGTTATGATCTGTGACTGTGTGTCTTCAGTTGTGTCAGATTAATTATAAGACCCGGGCAGTGTCTTCGTTTTGGGGCGAGGCTACGAAAACACCCCAGACAACCGCCAGAAGGTCAGGCGATAAGTGCGAGCAACAAGTGTGCCATACAGTCGAACTTCTATAGCTCGAACATAAATAATAATAAGGGCCTGATCTAGAAAAGTATCAGGATATTTATAAAGATCAAAATTATACTTCCTTATTGAACGACCTTTCAAAAATATTATTAATAAAGTTATTACCCTTCTACCAAATTAATAGTTCTTAAAAATTATTTTCTAGAACTCTAGCTAGAACTCACGTTTATTTATTCCTTACTAAAAGTAAACATAGTTGCGATGTCTCCACAAATCGAGTTTCTTTGTTTTGAAAGATGCTGCTGCGAGCGATGAAAGTTCAAGCATATAGTCGCTGGCGCGTGGCACTGTGATGCAAGATGCACTAGCTAACTTTCTCCACTCTTACCTTTTCAGGTGTTCAAAAACTCATGGTTCACGGTACTTCAGTCAAATCGAGCAAGGAAGCGCTGCGCCTCTCGCGCATCTATCCCGACATCATCTACTCGACTGCTGGCATTCATCCGCACGACTCCAAGTCCATTGTGGAGGAGCCGGCCACATGGTTCGATCTGGAGCACATTGCCCAGGCACAGGAGTGCGTGGCGATTGGTCCCTGTGGACTGGACTACCAGAGGGACTTCTCCGAACCGGACGCCCAGAAGCAGATATTTGCCAAGCAGCTGCACCTGGCCATCCGGCTGAACAAACCTCTGCTGATTCACGAGCGGTCGGCTCAGAACGATTTACTCGAAATACTCGACAAGTAAGACAGACATTTCCCTTTGTTCGGTTTATAACACATTTATGTTGCAGATTCGAGAATCTACCGCCCGTGATCGTCAGAGGTTTCATGGGCACCGCCGAGCAGGCGCTCAAGTATCTGGAGCGCAGGTTCTACATCAGCCTGACAGGCTACCTGTGCAAGGATAAATCGGATACGGGCGTGCGCCGGCTGCTGGAGGATGGCACTTTGCCGCTGGACAGACTGCTAGTGGAAACGGATGCTCCGTTTATGTACCCGAATACAAGGGCTTCCAAGTTGCCGCAGCACGTTAAGACTGGCATCACCGAACGATCATTGTTGTACTTACACAGGCAAGTTTGAGAGTCAGAAATATGAGTTGAACTTTTCTCTAACTTTGTTTTTTGTAGATATTGTACCTTCCAACGCAACGAGCCCTGCAGTCTGCCCGCCATCGTGGAAATGATAGCCGCCTTCATGAAGAAAACGCCAGAGGAAGTGGCCCTGGCCACCGCCTTTAATGCCCTAAAACTCTTCGGCCTATCCTAAGGAAACTGGTGCCCTGAAACTGAACGAAAAAGTGTGCCAACCAGCAGCTTTATACCCGTAACACTATAGATTGAACGAGCCTGAGATTAACGATAGACTCACACACCCATGTGCCTTAACCACTAATCGAATTCGGGATGAAGCGCTCATCCCGAGATCCCACACACACAAACACACCCATTTATACGACCCCCACATAGCATGCGAAAAGTACGTATACGTATACACCTATATTAGCCCGGAAGGGTGCAAATTATCGATCGAGATTTGCAAGGTCTAGCTTTAAGTCGTTGGGAATTTCCCGAGCAATTGCCCCCCGGACACCCCTCCCCAAGAAACGGTGCCAAGGTGGTGCCGGATTCTCGCACTGGTTCGGTGTTTCACGCCTCGAAGCGCGCGCTTCGAAATCGCTACGTTTAGATGTTAAGTGCTGCAGCTCGTCTTTTGTTTAATTCTTCTGTATTTAGACTGTAGACACATTACTTTTAGTTCGTGTCCCTTGTAGCTTGTAGCAATGTTTTTGTACATATTTATTCTTGTTGTTCTACGTGAAGAGTTGACGATGATGATGATGATTATGGGAAACGTAATGTGATCATTTTAAGAGCTAAATATTTATATGATATTTAACATACCAACAAACACATTAGTTAGGCTATGAAACATACATACTGAATATCGTGCGCCTATACATATTATATTTTGTTATATTTACATATACAAAAGCGTTGTACTGAACTGATCCGACTCCGACCCACGGAGTTGCCTCAATCCGCTTTGTGCCCATTGTCCGCACACAGCGCACACACTATTTTCCATTTGAATAAAGCGAATTTAAAACCCAAACGAACAACGGACCGCTTTGAGTCACCGTAACTTTTGTATTTTTGGTTCGTTAGCACACTTAAAAGCGCTGAATATTTTTTAGGTCCTCAAACTGCTCCAGCCTATGCAAATTGTCCCACCACAGCTTCAGGCGGTGCTGCAGTATCAGGGAGAACCATGGGGTCAAGGGCGCGCCGAACTTGGCCACTGCCTCGTCGATCTTGTCGCGCCGCAGGTACCGCACCTCGCTCACCTCATTGCTGTTGGGCCGCAGAGTCACGTCCTTCTGCAGGAACAGGATATAGTCGATCTCGTGCTCGCCCCACACGCCGTCTCCCGTGTCCGCATAGTGGATGCGTGTGAGGTACCGAAAGTCCCCGGGCTGCAGCTCCTCAGTGGGTATGCCCAGTTCGTAGTTCAGCCGCCGTTGGGCGGCCAGTCGGATGCCAAGTGCATTGCTCTCCTCGCGCTCCTTTCCGATCTCGTGAAGCGGATGGCTGCAGCAGGCGTTCGTGTAGGTATTCGGAAAGGTTATCTGCAACGTGGAGTTTCCTGAGAACTGCGTAAAAAAGGAATTCTCCTTGGGTTTACCTTATGAGATGAACGCTTTTGTACCAGCATCTCGCCTTTGGCATTGAAGAGAAACACACTAAAGGCGCGATGCAATCGCACATCTCCCGTCTTGGGATCCACTCGGTGGCAGTCGGCCTTGGAAGCTGCACCAATGGATTTATCGTTTTCGTCCACCAGGATGCACTGCTCCTTGAGGGCATGCGCCTGCAGCGGATCGTGCACGGCCTCGGCGGGCACCTGGCGCTGCTGCTGCTGGCCCACGGCCGTCGTCGAGCAGCCACGCAGCCAGGAGAGACGTGGAGTGAGGAGATTCAGGCGTGAGGCCAACATTATTTGGTAAATGACTAGTTTCGAGTGGGGCCAAAACAAATATGAAAGTGAAACTTCGTAATACAGCGCTAGCGAGCCAGCCTGCCAACTCGCCTGCTTTCCCCTCCGGCCTCTTGCAACACTGGCGCTGGAACAGCTGTTTCGCAGTCGCGGTAGCCCTGGCAATAGTGATACACAATTTGCTCATAATCAGTTTTTCGCTTCCGCCGCTGGAAGATAAAATTGTAAATAGCAACGCAGCTGCCTGACCAAACCTCGGGAAAATGGTAAGTGGCCTATCAGCATAACGTTGGAAACCGTTTTTAACCGTTTTATCCCCCAGATTCGCTTCATACTGATACAAAACCGAGCTGGCAAAACTCGCCTGGCCAAATGGTACATGAACTTTGACGATGACGAGAAACAGAAACTTATTGAGGAGGTGCATGCAGTGGTCACGGTTCGCGATGCCAAGCACACGAACTTCGTAGAGGTAGGCCCACTGTCCACATCCTGTATAAACCCGCGGTTAATCCCTGTTTCCCCTGCAGTTCCGCAATTTCAAGATCGTGTACCGACGGTATGCGGGTCTGTATTTCTGCATCTGCGTGGACGTGAACGACAATAACTTGTGCTATCTGGAGGCCATCCACAACTTTGTGGAGGTGCTGAACGAATACTTCCATAACGTATGCGAGCTGGACCTCGTCTTCAACTTCTACAAGGTGTACAGCGTGGTGGACGAGATGTTCTTGGCGGGAGAGATCCGGGAAACATCCCAAACAAAGGTGCTCAAGCAGCTGCTGACGCTGAATTCGCTGGAGTAGAGGAGGAGGTGCCAGTCCTCCGTTTCGACAAATCGCCCGATCGTCAGCATTCCCCTAGCCCCGGCCAGGCGTTATACCCGCTTATCGAATCTTCTTTCATATACTATTACGCGTATTATTATTATTATCTGTAATGTGTTCTCTATGCAAGCAAACACTCAAATGTTAAATACCGTGTTTAGAAACAAATGATGTACCATAAGAGATTGTATGCAAGTGCAAAGTTCCAGCCATTTCATTTTATAGGGGGTGTGGGACTGGGATTCGATTTTTTTCTCTAGGTTCCGCCCACTCACCTCCGATGGCCTGTGGCAGTGCGCAACCCTGGTCCGCTCGCGTTTTCCAACACTGCTGCACACTAATGCCACTTCGTCATTTTTTCAGTCGCCATTGTTCTCGTTCTCGGCCGTCGAATTTGTGGAAATAAACGTATTTCCCTTTGAAATTCGCTGCAATAAATACAATAGTGAGCTACCAAACACAGCAAAAACAGAGTGCGTGTCGTTTTGGAGTAATTCGGAGCGCGCAAGTCGAGTGAAAACAGTGACACCAGTCAGCAGTCCGCACCAGCCAGAAATCGAATATTTGTTCGTGGCAAATATATAATCTTGTCAAAAAGCCAGAAAATGTCATCTGTGAATCCGGAATAGTAAGTCGTCACACATAGCAATTGCGCATAATTGGGATCGGGAACAACAAAGTGACTGGTTTTCCATTTCGAAACTCGCCAGCGCCAGCCTTCGCTAATCGTTTCATTTATTTTTCTGCGACGTCATTTTGCTACGTTTCATAGCCATTCCATTCATCAGCTCTCTCGGCCCCTCCACTCCCTTTTCGCTGTTGGCCTCTGGCGTTGGCAACTCCAAAGGCACACGATTCACTTGGAAAAGCGAGAATTAACAATAACCGCCCCAAACTAGACTCGAAACTGTGTGTTTCACTGCTAGGATGTATGCGAGATTTCGATGAAAATGCATACATACTTACGTACATACATAGGAGCGGCAGCTGATAGCCCACTGTGTACGCCCGAGAAATATATCGTCAGTTCCCTCTCTGATTCGTCCAGCACATCCAATGTTGTCGGATCCCAGCGAGCCATAGGGCGGATGAGTCACCTGCGTGGAGCGCGCGTCCCGTCCCCCCCCCCCCCAGCCCTCAATGTCTACATTGTTGTTGCTCTCCGCCGCTACGTAATCAAAAACCCATTCTAGACTTAATTGCCTGGAGCTATCACTTTAAAACAATTAAAGCTGGGATCTTGATTCTCACTGATTCTGGAAACTCTCCTTTGCCTGCAACAGTCTGGAAAGCAATGAAAATGTTACCGTTAGTGAAACCAAACAAATTACAGTGCACTCTCTATACGATGAACCATGAAAAATTATGGGTTTTTACTCGATACAAGTTTCTAGCGGATTTAAAAATACAAAAGACTGAAACTCTTGAAAAACTTGATTTGAAATGAATACAAATCTCATGTTTACATGAAAAATAGCTCTTCAAATGAAAACAAAGTGTTGTTATTGTTAGATATTACATTTTTCCATCTTGCATAAGATTATAGATAAATACGTAAATAAATTGATAGCCATTTGCCAGAGTTTATTGATCAAAATTACTTTCTTAATTAAGTTATAGCTTTGATCTCGCAAATCTCTGGAAACAATTATTCAAGGCCGCACATATTGCTATCCCCTTTAGGTTTATCAGCGGAAATTTTTCTAAGAGACTATTTTTTTCATGGTTCTAGGTTCTATAGAGCCTAAATCTTAAGCCTTATTAACAATTATTCTAAGTTGGTTAGCATTTCATGAAACTTTTATGTTCAATTTACAATTGCATACATTTTTATGTAAATGGAATTAGGAACACACGGGCCCATTATCACACATCACACTTCAACAGCCTGAAATTGGGGGTTGATGTTGGTCAAACATCGATAAGATAAAGCCTCGTAGAAACCGGTTTTATTTGAATATATTCACAGACTAACCAGAGTGTGTTCTCCTATTTCACAGCGATTATCTCTTTAAACTGCTGCTTATTGGTGATTCGGGCGTTGGAAAGTCCTGTCTGCTGCTGCGATTTGCCGATGACACATATACAGAAAGCTATATCAGCACAATCGGCGTGGACTTCGTAAGTTAAACGGAATGTTGTGAAAACTGTTAATGTGTGTGACTCATAAAACCTTTTATCTTGCAGAAAATAAGGACCATAGAGTTGGACGGCAAGACCATTAAACTGCAAATCGTAAGCATAAAGACGATAAAGTTGGAGCCATAATGCAAATACGACTCTTTACAGTGGGACACTGCTGGCCAGGAGCGCTTCCGGACCATCACGTCGTCATACTATCGGGGCGCGCATGGCATCATCGTTGTGTACGATTGCACGGACCAGGAGTCCTTCAACAATGTGAAGCAGTGGCTGGAGGAGATCGAGCGGTATGCCTGCGAGAACGTCAACAAGCTGCTGGTGGGCAACAAGAGCGACTTGACCACCAAGAAGGTCGTTGAGCATACCACAGCTGCGGTGCGTATAGGTTTTTTTTTTTATTGCGGAAAGATGGGTTTACTGAATGAGTTGGTCATTGCAGGAGTACGCTGCTCAGTTAGGCATTCCATTCCTTGAAACTTCGGCCAAGAGCGCCACCAACGTGGAGCAGGCCTTCATGACGATGGCGGCCGAGATCAAGAATCGCGTCGGGCCGCCGTCCAGCGCCACCGATAACGCTAGCAAAGTGAAAATCGATCAAGGACGTCCAGTGGAAAACACCAAATCCGGTTGCTGCTGAATAACTCTGATTGTGAATCATTATTTTATTATACAATTAAACAAAATTTAAATATAATAAATTAAAACGGAAACCACACAACAATAATAATAAAACAAAAACAAAAGCAACGGCTAGACCACAAAATCGTAATTATAATACCTACAAATTCTGTAATAATAATAATGATGAGGAATGACGAGTAGTGCGTTTATATGATCCTAACCGTGATTCGATTCGATACACACTTTAAGCAAATATGTAATAGGTATGTAGCCAACCAGATCCAGACTTAAAACATCCCCACACACACCCACACAAAACACTACATGGATACAGGACACTGAGCCTGATACTAACCGTCTTTCTGATTTCAGCTGTTCTGTTCATAAGTAGTGCAAAGCGAGCAAAAACGGTGTAGCAATTAACTTAATATACATAACTCTAACCTACAGTAAGAAGTTACTTATCACAGAAGCGCGAAGGTCGATACCGATACCGAAACCCATATGTAATATTAATTACTACACATACGCATTAATTGAGCGGAGACGGCACGACGGCAAGAGCAATTATGTACTGTGTCAGCTACTACTTATAACTATGTATACATATGTATGTGTTTTAAATTACAAATACAATTTTCTAAACATATTATCTCTAGCGAACGTGCTCGCCACACTTGTCTCTGTCATATTATTAAAATTTGATGTAAGTCGCAAGGAAACCAGAACCGAACGAACGAACATTTTTAGAATTAGCGAACAACCGAATCGTGTGTTTGTATTTTTGTGTGACGCAAGGGATTTGTTTAGGCACCTAATTAGTGTAATAATAATGACGACATAGCGATGAAGTTTAATAAAAATGATTGCGTGAGCGTAAATTGAAATGGAAAGGTTTGGGATCAATGGATATAAGTACACGCCCTTAGTTTCGGTTTTCACTGTCGCTTAAGCCATAATAAAATTCTGTTCCGATGCCTATAAACGGTTTGTTTTATTCCATTCATTTTGGACAGTTTCCAAAGGCATGCATGTGAAGGCCGAAACAAATCTGCACACAAATAAACACTCTTGGCACTCACTGCTTGTTAGGGTGAGCCAATTCGTATGGCCGCAAAACATTAAAAAAATCAATAATCCAGATTCATTTAAAGTAACATCTCTAAGTAGAACCACAAAAATAGTCTTTATGAATTTTCTAAAAAGTAATTTTTATCTCAGTTCACATATTCCTAGGGTTTCTACTTTAGTATTTAGGTTTAGAGAAACTGTATTCTTTGTATTGTTGGTTCACGTCCTATTTACCTAATCCTATTACATGTGGTAGAACAACGAAAAGTTGAGTTATTATAAACTCTAATTCTATATTTTAAAAATGAGTTAATTGGCGTTTGCTAATATTCAAAACATGGGTAACAAGAAATGAAGCTAACTTCGGCACCCTGAAGTTTTTATATCCTTGCAATTTGCATCTATATTTCAGGGTTTCAATAACTAATTCAATATAAATTATAAATATATTATTTAAATAATAACTTATATACCTAAACATATTATACTTACAGTTGCAGTTTGAGATTGTGATTTTTTTTTTTTTAATATTTTTGTTCAAATCAAAGCTTAAAAATGTTCTAACTCATCAAAAAAGCCTTATTTTGGATTCGGTTAGATTTTCTTGCAGACATGGCAAGAAAGAGCCGCCTGTTGATACTGATCAAGAATATATATGGTTTATGGGGTCGGAAATGACTCCTTCTCTGATTTTCAAGCTTCTGTCTGAAATTATAATGCTGTATTGTATTTTATTTTAATATAATAATTATTATATGTATTTACCCCATCACACATTTTGTTTAAAAGAAAAAAACTACTATATTTAGTACCACTTGTTGATATTGTAAACCGATTTAGAACCCACTACATACCATGCATGTATTATTCCCTTATTTATTGGTTTCAAAAACATCTTTAGCTTTTATTGACTTCTTCTGAGGTACTTCAGTCTTTACAACAAAATTTCTTCTAAATCTATGACTATTTGCTGTTGGAATTCAACTAAATACTTGAACAGTTGCTGGCAGTGGACAGGGTTTCAGGGTGAGTCTAGGAGCTGCCTCAAATCTTGCTGGCTCGCCGCTCCTGCAGACAAGCGGTGGTGACGGTGGCCGCTGTTGTCCCAATGATGGCAGCTCCTAAGATGCCTCGCTCCCGTTCGCTCAGACCGGAAATGGACAAACTGTTGCTGCGCCAAGCGGACGAGGATGTAGTGCGATCCGTGCCCGAGGAGGTGGATATGGAGTTGATCAGGAAAGTAGCCTCTCTTCGAAGGGTGCGACGTGGTTGACGGGCCCCGGAGCTTCCTGCCAGTGTGGCACCCTCTTCTGCATCTTGTTCCTGCCGTCGCGATGCATTGCGTCCACTTCCTCCCGCTGCCGGATGCTGCCGCTGGTGGTGATGGTTCCGATGATGATGATGATGCGTCCGCTGGCCGAGACATGTGAGTAGCAGCCGCCAGAAACCACTCCGGAACTTGGAGGACATCAGGTTGTACAGTATGGGATTCATGGCCGAGTTCAGGTAGAGCATAAAGCGCGAGAAGTACAACAGATTGTAGTAGCCGGCGATGCCTAGGCTCTCCACATCGTCGGCGCTGGCCAGGATTACCCAGAGAGTGAAGGCGCGGAAGGGCAGTAGGCACACGAAGAAGCTGGATACCACGGCCACCAACATAAAAATCACCTGCTTGCGATGCTTCCTCATCCCGTTGCTCTGCTGATGGCTGTTGCCTTTGGAGCTGGGCGGCACCTGCGAGGTGGTGGCCGTGGTCGTGCCACCCGCCGGCTGAGGTTGTGGAGATGTGGGTCGATGGAAGGCATTGTTCGGACGCAGGAGCTTGTAGGCAATGGCCGCGTACAGGAGGACCAGGATGCCGAAGGGCAAGAAGAAGAACACGGTGATGCTGCCCACAAAGTAGAGGATCGGCCAGAAGCCATCGGCGGCGGTTGTGCAGACCGGAGCATCGGTGCCATCGCCGTAGGGCTCTATGCTGTAGCTGGATATGGCGATGATGGGACTGCAAGAATCATATTTCATATTCGATTAAAATTGGATTTGGGTGGCATATTCAGTGGCTGATGTTGTCTGCAAAGTTTGAACGCGTTGCGAGCAGGAAACAAACAAATATTTAAAAGCTACTCAACGGCTAACTACTGCAAAAGTTTTCAGGGGCGAAGCGCACTCAACTTAATCACACAGCGGAAACGGAAACGGCAGTGTCTGCTTATGCTCATCATACGCACAGTTACGAATTGTGTGGGATTCTATCTACTCAACTTTTACTTTTATTTTATTGTAAAAGAACGAAAGAAGACGACTACGAAAACAAATTAAAAAGCTATGTTCGTATGGTACAAATATGTATATTTACAGGGGCCAGCTTGGCATTTCTCCGACTTCCTTAGAATTACGAGTAAATAAATTACACGGCTGCTCACAGAATGATTAGAGATTTCGCTGGGATGGGGGCAATATGTTGAAAAAAACCGATTTCATTGACCCGTCATGAGTTGTCATAAAAAATTTATTTACTTACAAAATCTGGCTCGAGTGTGTGGTGTGTGTGTGCGAGCGTGTGTTTTTGGTTGTATTTATAAGCAGAGTATGTATATGTATGTATGTATAAATATAAATATTATTATTTACGTATGCTGGCGTAGCTTAGATGTGTGTGTGTGTGTATGTTGTATGTACAACTGTGTTTACATATGTGAAACCTATATCGTGTGCATATTGAGCTAAGCTTTTTATTCGAGCCGCCGCAAAGCAGGCAACAGTTTCCTCGGACATCCGGTGATGGCCGCCCCTCGTGTAATGGCGCCCAAATCATGGCCGGCTTACAGAAACTATTTCAATCCACCTAAATCATGTTTATCCGCCGCCTTGATGGGGTTCCCAAACGCATATTAAGCCATTTCCCATTTCCATTTGCCGTCGCTGCACACTTTTCCCACTCTTAGTGGAATAATGGCCATCGGCCAAACCCTGGCCAGTATCGGTAGTAGTTGTAGTGCTGTTTGGCTGTCGCTGCTGTTATTTATCTTTGGCACATTCATTCGAGTTTAATAGCCCGAAAAATTGATTGTTTTTTGTACGGAAATGTCCAAGGCGGCGGCCCCAGCTCCGGTTCTTGTGGAGTTGTGAGCTGTCAACGGTTGACTGAAATCGATTATGCCTGCCAAAGGCGTTCTGGATGGGATTTGTGTGCCGGGATCAGCAGCCATCGACACATTCCAGCCAAGTGAAGCGAGCGTGTAAACGGGTTACGGACGATTTCTTGCTCAAGGAAGGTCTATCTTGGGTGGATTTCCTGCCGGGAATTTCTCTCTCGCCGCTCCACCCAGGGCCCCCTCATCGAAACTGATTTGTGGCTTTTGGCGTCGCGGTTGAGGATTTCTCAGGCTCATCAAGCGACTATCACTCTCTCTGCGGCCCATCCTCTTGCCCAGCGTCGAGTGCTGCAACATGGCCATCACCTCCAAATCACTGCCACATGGCATCTGTAGTTCGATCTTCAAGCGGGTGCGGCTGATGTCCTCGCTACAGCGGCGGTTCGAGCTCCGCGACAGGATACTGGAGCTCGTGGCAGCGGTGGCATTTGATGAGTTGGTGTTCGTATTGGTATTGGTGCCCATGCCCAGCGACAAGGTGCCGCTGCGTCCGCGTGAAGCGCCCTCTTTCCGCCTTCCCAGGGTAGCCAGTTCCAGCAAAAGTCTGCCTGCATCCTGGCAGAGGCGCCCGAAGCCCCGCCTAAACTTTGTTGACATCAGGTTGTACAGAATGGGATTCATGGCCGAGTTGAGGTACACCATTATCCGGCAGAAGTAGAGCAGGCTGTAGTAGCGCACCAGCCCGAGGTCATGGAGCGTCTGGTCCGTGCTGAGGATGATCCAGAGGGTGAGCACCCGGAAGGGCAGCAGGCACACGAAGAAGGAGAGAACGACGGCGCCGAGCATCAGGACCACCTGCTTGCGGGCCTTTAGGCTGAGCTCCGGCTTCGTAGGACGCGCCCGCAGCATGGCGCCCCTGTTGGAGACCAGGTTCCGGGCAATGATGCCGTACAGCACCACCAGGGTCACGAACGGCACCACGAAGAACACGGAAATGGTCATCAGGAAGAAGGCAATGGTCCAGTCGGTGATGGCCTGCGTGAGGCACACGGCCACCGACGATCCATCAATGTACTCGGCTAGCTTGTACTCGGCCACCCACAGAATGGGGCTGCTCGGGATTAATCGAGAGGGGGAGAGAGAGCAAACAAGAAACGTAATCAGGTTGCGGGGTCACGGGGGAGTGGATATTGGATAATGGATAATGGATATGGTTGGAGCCAGAAGGTTGAAGGCAGAGAAGAGCCCAGACTGGCAGGAAGGAGAAAGAGAAGGCTGAATAGAGATAGAGAATGACGATGGACCGGTGACGATGAACGAGAGGTTAACCAAGTCTACTGGAACAGAGTTCACGTCTCTAATAAACCTGTCTGGCCTAAAAGCGATTTTCGTGACCCGATTGCACAGATGGGACTCTTTTTATTACCTGGGGGCAGTCAGCCCTTGGAAATTAATATCTTGGCTTAGATACAAGATTATCTAGTTATTTTCAGGCGCTTTAAATCGTTTTTTAAAACAAAACAATTTACGGTTGACAAAAGAAATTAACTTCGTTTGTATTTAATTTTAAAAACTGATTTAATAGGTCAATTTCAATTGAAATTATAGATAATGTAATGTATAGATAAAGATAACAAAAGGTCGCCTGAGTGAACAAGTGAGGTCTATGAAAAAAAGAGTTTCGAAAATATGGTTCAATAAGAACCTGAATTTAAAAAAATATTTACACGTTAATTTAAATTTTGAACTATTCGTTTTTATGTAATTATATATAGTAAATTTCTGCTATAAAAATTGAAATGGAATTTAAAATTTCAACTTTAAGTCTATATTTTTATTCAAACTACAAGCTCTTTACTAATAAGAGGTACCTT